>CAUHTR010008249.1:0-99373 GCA_959609185.1 Schmidtea polychroa | reverse complement strand
TATATGAAATACGCTATATTTAGACTTTTGCCCTTAAATCACGTTACAAAATAGTGAACATCTATTTATTCGTGCCCACCTTTGTTTACCGGGCACAAGTAACATACACGAATACATTCGCAGGCCAGCAGCACCAAAGTTCCGCCGGCATTATTTATTTACCTCAGGGTGCGCATATTAGAATAGTGCCCAAAATAAGGCACCTTACAGTCTACTCGAGATTTAACAAAATATTATCACTTTCACGGCGAGTTTATTCGTCAGAAACAGTTAACTTGGTCTGAGTATGAATATTATACAAAAAGAATGTTTACAGGATCCAAAAGGTCCAATATAGTTGGCATAAATATAGGAAATAAATAAAATTGACATTTACATGACCGAATCCAATAGTGCGAGGTCCGACAGGATTTTTTTCGCCTGGGCCTCCAAACTTTAAATAAAAGAATTAATTAACAGTTAGAATTTACATGTTGAAATATAGATTTTAAATATTTAGTTAGGACAAAATCCAATTATAAAAATCAAAAGTCATCCTTAAGGCAGACAAATTTCTATATTAAAAAATCTGTACCAAATATAAAATAACTACATTTTATTGAATATAAACATACATAAATGTTTTCATTGAAATTTGTCGCCTCCAAATGGAGCCGCAGTCAAAAAGTATTTGAACATTAATTAATTTCATTTAAAATTTTTTGTTTATATACAGTTAGTAATTGAAACAATATTTATAATTAGTCTCCAGATTTGAAAAGTGCAGCTGTACGAAATATTCTGGAAAATGTTTATTATTTCTGAATAGAAAAATTGATGCAAATGAGTTACTAGAAAAATCAAAAGATTCAATTTTAACGAAAAATAAATTGTTCCATCATCAAACCTCATAACCAAAATCTAATTCAAAATCATGCGTCAACATACTAATCAAAATCAAAATTGAATGATTTTATTGCATAATTAATATTTTTATAAGAACTTTTTTCAATTTTCACCTGTGATTTCTTTTCAATTAACATTGTATTTATTTAATTTTTTATTTCAAAATCACTTAAAAAAGCCTGTGCCGAAAATTCGTGAATATCAAAAAAGACATCGAAATCTTTAGTAATGTTTTTTTAAATTTTATTGTTAAATCGGATTTTTCTATTATTTTGGTGCTTTGAAAATTTTTCTTATAATCAAAAGTGGTTTGTAATTTCACAAAGGTTAGGAACCATTCACTTAAAGTTTGGTAAATATAATATTGATAAAAAAATGTCCAAAATTGTAAATTATGATACGAGTACTGAAACAATTGCAAAAATTTTTCCTACAATTTAAATCTGTTATATTTTTTTAATTTCAATTTTAATAAATTTTAGTTCATCGCAATTAATAGGTATAATTACATCTTTTAAAAAATTAAAATACAGAAAATTCTGGTTAAATGTCACAAGTGGTGAATCGATTTTATGAAAAATACATAAAAAATTAGCAATTATCAATTTTTAATTAATAAATTTTTGATTAATTTTTTTAAGAGCTTTATTTATCCAGAAAAATAGCTATTGATAGTTACCCTTATTTACTGTACTCAAAAATCTCAGACAACGTTTAATTACGTTACCTCACATATTAAGTAAATTTTAACTAGATTCCAAATTTTTATAAAATTGTTTAAAAAATTATATTTAAAAGATTCAAAAATTAAAATATTTAAATTCAAAACTTGAATTTGTTTTGATAAGCATTAGTTATGAAAACAGAAGGAAATTTGTTATCAGGTTTATCAAACAATATAATGATGAAAGTAAATATTTACTCTAACTCCATAATGGGTAAAATTTACATATAAATATCATGAAATAATTTGTTATCATAATTGTTTATTACCAAATGTTATACTTTATAAATACTTTATAATAATATTTTATAATGCGCCTTTTAATTTACGTTTCAATGTCAATCTCATTTGCTTTTCTTTTAACTTTTCATGTATCAAGAGATAAATGAAAATATTAAATCTTACATCCCAGATAAACTTTGAAAAATCATTTTTTATTTAAAATAAATCATTTTGATAGGTTAACAATCAATAGTTTGTTTTAATGAAATAACAATCAATAGTTTGTTTTAATGAAATTAAAATTGTTTACAGTAATTTAAATATTATTATGAAAGTATTAACAGTAATTTATTTCCTACTATTGAGAATAAACAAAAAGAAATTATTAATCAGTTTCAAGGAGAATATGGTAGTAAGAGCAACTGCAAATGAGGCTGTGAATATAAATAAATCAAGCATTGAAGGATTTATTCGAGCTTTCTTTCTATCAAAAATGTCTTTTAGTTTATAAATTGTTCATAATTCATTCGAAATATTTTCAAAAAAAATACTTTCGCAATTATAGGAGATTTCAAAAGCCTCAATAATATTTTTACTACCTTTTGGAATACGGAATCTTTTAATTCGTTTTATCAAACGTTTCAATTCTAATCTAACTTTGACCTCTGGGGCCATTTGAGGCCATTTTGAGGCATTTATTGAGTCATACAAGGGTGTATAGACTGGAGTAATATATATTTAATATATATTTAATATTGATGATGTATTTATGGCCTTGATGAGGGAATCATTGACTGTGAGGTAAATGAGAGACCTGGAGAAAATTGGTATATGAAATATTAAAATTATACAACTACAAAATTCAAATGTGATCCAGGTGTCTTCCTGATAAAAAAGTTTCCTGTAGATGACTGTGATTTCATTTAAAATTACCTATTTTAAGCACATGAAATTTAAAACTCCCAAACACAAGATTTCGATATGCTAAATACTTCATTAAAATAATTTAAATTAAAAATATTTTCAAAAAAAGAAAAATCGTTTTACACTTGGAATCAAATTACATTTTTGGAAAATGCAACGAATTCATTCTTTCAATAGAGGATCTTACCTAATTAGTTGAATCCATGTTTATAAATATTTCCCATAAATTCCCGACTAAAATAGGATAGTTATGACAAATATCAAACTACAGCAAAACAGTGTATTATAAATCGGGAAAAATATTTCATTTTTAGTCTAATAGGTTTCAATCTCATCCATTGTTGATAGAACAATTGAAATCTAAACTTGCATTGCCCTTTATCGAATCTCCACAGTTCTGAGTAGAGTCTTAGTTCAATTTCATTTCACTTTTTCATTTTATTATGCTTACAGAACATAATTTCTAGCATGAAATTTTGACAGGAATTTCACACGAATTAATAAATATTATTTCTTATTTTTTGTTTGAATTGAGAAGTGTTTATAAGGGGTAACTGGACAATTTGGTACGCAAAGATTACCATTCAATCAAAAATATTTCAAACCCATCAAATATAGATTTCCAAATTTTGATTGGAATTATGATTAGGCCTCCCCACTCATATACCATATACAATATATTATTAATTTAATATTACAGCTACACCTTCGACTGTTTTCAAAATTATTTAAATTAAAATTTTATCTTTGCACTATAATAGGGAAATAAAAAACTTTGAAGTTATATTTTGAATATTTTTGGAATTAATAAAATTTTATTTTTCTAATTTAATGTCATTTCAAACAGCAAATAATAAAATTTTATCGTTTTTAGTTAACGTATTTTACGGGTTTACATCTAATAGAATAAAGATTTTATTAAAAATTATAATAAAATAATATATTTATTTCAAAACATATATATTTTTTAGTAAAATATAAAAGCCTCCAGAAAATATTTTTTGATATACAAATGCGGTAAAATTGTTTTAAAAATGTTTACTACCACAAACATTTTACGTTTTCCCATTAAAACAATAAAAATTTTAATTTGAAGTGAAGCGCAAAATCATAGTTGAAAGAACAACAAAGGACTCGCAAAATTTTTAAAAAGGTAACAAGGGGCTCGGCCGAGCCCCGCGGGACATGCATAGCTCACCACTGTATATATATATATCTATCTATATAATATATATATATATATATATATATATATATATATATATATATATATATATATATATATTGTTTAGTATGTTCTAAGTTTGACATTCATGGTGGAAGATAAGAAACCAGCCACTTTTCTGACTTTTGTATAAAAAATCCTTATAAAAAAATATTTATATATAAAAACATTAATTATAATTTTGAGTTGATGGTTAATTGTATATTATATAATTTGTAATTGTTATAATCAAATAAATTTTATTGAACCAGTGTTTGTGTTCTTATTTATATAGGGACCATCAAGTTGAGATTTGAAAACCTCAACATTTATATAAAATAAGTAGATGGATTGGCCACGGCTGGATCAAGTAACCCTTCAGAGGAAAGAAATTTTTTTCTAAAATTCCTTTTAATTTTCTCATTTTTCATAATTTTCAATGTTTTTTCACAAATTTTTCATGTGATTTTTCAAATACACACACGATATTGAAAGTGATGATATTAAAATAATAACATAATATTAATAACATGATATTAAAACTATATAGAATATGTATTTGAGCAACTTGGCCTAATATAATAAATCGCATTTTATTTCGCGGTAAATAATAAAAAATAAACAAAATTGTATAGTTGTAATATTTATAGTATAAGGTCATTTAAATTACACTGTCAAATGACTAAAAAATTGAATTAATTTTTAAAATTAATAATTAAATAAAAACTTATAAATTTGATGTAAAGGAAAACCTATGCAAAAATACCAAATGTCGAGAAATCATTTTGTATCTCAATGTGATATTATTAAGTATATATGTTACCGTTAAAGTATGAAATCCGTTATTTCATATAATACCTAGTTATTCCATGAAATAACTGATCGTGTCAGTTAAAGTGTAAAACTCTTGTATTTCATGGTTTAACTAGTCATTTCATAGAATAACGATATGCAGCCCGTTAAAGTGTAAAATAATCTATATCATATATCTCGCTTTTTAGTATAAGTTGTAACAAATGATTTTATGGTACGTTTCCATAAATACCATTTATACGCTGCATAAATTAAATAAATTGCTTCTTTTTCATTTTAACTGTCTCTCAGTAGTTAATTTGATAGAATACCTAGTTATTTCATAGAATAACTAGTTAAAGTGTCAAATTATTAACATATTACACACTTTAACGGACACGATCAGTTCATGGAATAACTAGGTATTCTATGAAATAACTGCATTATATACTTTAGTGGTAACATATACATATTATTATATACATATTTGGGAGTTACTTTTCTAAAAAAATTAACATGAAGGGTTGGTAGTAAATCAAATTGACAACATTAATCTAAAAATCTTAAGTGATGTTGTTATACAAAATTACAGATTCTTTTAGCTATTTCCTGCGCTTCTTTTGATAGACCCTTTTTATCTTCAGATAATCCAAATTTAGGAATTATCTAGTCTCTTCTTCTCATTGTTTATTTATTCTATTCTTTTCGATAAATATTCTACCTTTTCATATAAATTTATACAATGTGGAAAAATAAATTGACATTAATTAGATTTGTACCGAATTCGAAAATAATTTATGTGACATATTTAACCAGTTTTCTACAAATTGTTAATATTTAGTAAAAATCTTTTAAAATAGAATCTAAATCTCTATTTAAATGAAACTTTTCAGTGTCTTCTTAATATTAGCCACTTCTTCTCAATGTCTCGCACAGTTCAAAATAACGTTCTTCTCTTCGACATGATTAGAATATTTTCGAATTTATAACACTTTTTGTACTTAAAAACTGTTTTTCCACAACAATTTACATTATCACAAATATAAGACTCTTAGATTTAGATAAACATCCGTGTTGACATTTGACATTCGAGCACCAGTGATAAACCGTAATCGGCCACGATATGGGGCAACGATTAGATAAAACACTGCATTTTATTTTTCAACTCCCTATTAAAATAACCAAATATTGTTTAGTATGTTCTAAGTTTGACATTCATGGTGGAAGATAAGAAACCAGCCACTTTTCTGACTTTTGTATAAAAAATCCTGAACATCATTCGGGCAAATGTTTCAAACGATATCATACCTTAACTAACTATAAAATTTGAAATACAATAAAGCCTAAATCAGTGATTCCCAAACTAGGGGGCACTGGACCCATTTGGGGGGGGGCGCTGGCATGTTTTTAATTTAAATTTAAATTTAAATTAATTAAAGTAAAAAAATATATTTTAAGCATATTGACTTTCAGAATACCAATCAATTGTAATTTATGAAAACATTTACAAAATTCTTTCACTTAAAAACTTGGATATATCTTATTTTGCGCTATATTAAATTTTTTTATTAATTTAGAGAACAATAATTTTTTAAAAATAATTTTTAATTTTTTAAAAGTGTTTTATTTTTCTTATTTTTAATTAAAAATTATTACCAAAATTAATTTATTTTTGCGTATTTTAGTTGAAAAACTTTTATCCAATTATGGCAAATTCATAGCGAAGAAAAAATCGAAATATAGTTCTGACTACTTGAAATTTGGATTTATTGAATTACCTTCTAATATACACTACCTTATGTTTTACTATGTGAAAAAACGTTTTCAAATGAATCAATGAAGGATAGAAAAATATTTTAGAAAATGCATCCGAGAAAGCTGGGAAAAGACATCTTATTTTTTAAATTAAAAAAAATATGCAAAGAATCCAACTCTACCAGATATGTTTCGTTCGTCGTATAAGATTTTTTATGATGGATTACTTCCTCCATACAAAATTTCCTTGCTCATTGCATAAACTTCAATCCTCATACAAGTGGTGAACAGCTGATTTTGCCAGCAGTGAAGGAAGTATCGCACTATACTTCACGACAATCTGAAGAAATCATTAAAAAATCCTTTGAGTAATAACACAGTGAAAGGGGATTTGATGAAATAGCAAAGACGTTTGAATTTCTTTATGGGCGAATTATTTGTCAAAAGTTTAAAAACCAACAATAAAGGTTTTTTATGTTGAAAAAGGTATGCCTTTTACCAATATTTCATATGTGGCTACGGATAGTGCACCAGCAATGACCGGTCACTACATTGTGTTTGTGACTCACTTAAAGCAGGCAGTTCCAGATGTAATCTCTGTGCATTGTGTAATTCATCGTCAGCACCTGTTTGCTAAAAATCTCTCTGAGCGTTTGCATACAAAGTGGGCGGTGGCCTAAAAAAGTTTGAGAAAATGTTTTCATTTTATTATAAATTCATATTTTTTTACAATTATAAATTGAATATACATAATCATTACGAAATTTTATTTAAAAATAATCATCGTCCATAAAAAGGTTACAAAACTAAAATGAATGATTAAATTTTTCTTTGAAATAAAAAATTCTTTTTCAAATATTTTCTAAAAAATAATAAAAAAATAATTACAAATTTAGGAAATATAATATTGATTTTATCCACAGTATACAGAAGATTGCCTCAAATTTAAAACAACGCCTATCAACCTTCCTGTTTGATAATACTTTATTTCATGACAAATATTTGGGCTAGGTATTTCTACATTATTGATTTAGTAATTTGATTTAAATAATAGCTATTATTAATTTTAATTATTAATTAATTATTATTTCTATGAATATATAGCATCAAATAACAAAATAATCCGGTTATAATTGTTTAAAATGATTGATTTAATATTAATAAAATTGACATTTAGTAAATATAAAATAAAATATAAATGTTTAAAAAGTTATTAAAATGTATAGAATAAGTACATGTGAATAAAGCCTGATTACCCCTTGCCAGTGCCTATGAACTATTAACACTCCAACGAACTTATTTCCTCACTTAGCATTTTATCAATGACAGAAGAGACAACTTACTACGTTCTTGTCCATTGCGCATCATGGTGATAAATGGCGAGTACGCTCTTCTGAGCGAGGATTAAGATCAAAGTCTTGATATATCACATGTAGTCCTGGCGACAACGTATCTCTGTATAATTTTGTTCGTCTTTTCAATAATTTCTGAACGTAAAAGTAGATATAAATAAATTTCCAATTATCAGCGAAAATTATTTAATAATTCAATTCAAATTTTCATTACTATTTAAATGTTATTTTCAATTTAACTCAATTTTTGCGACGTCTGGACTCGCTTGAAATAAAATCATATCCAAAAAATGAATCTCTGCGAACTTAAATGGTGCCTTAAAGAGTATAGAAAATTCATACCACTCAAAGGGTTGCCTTTGATTTTCTGATACAGTTAGCTTTATTTATATTTGGAAATTTTAAAAAACTAAAAGTATAAACGTAGAAATATAAATTGAATCGCTTAAATTCTTTTGAAAATTTATTAACAGTGGCTCAAGATCAAAATTGATTAGAAAAATCGTTCAGAACTTATATATTAACAATGGAATTTAGAAGATAATGACCCTTTTAAAATCGTCAATTTCTAAAGCTTTGATGGTTGAGATAAAAACGAGGACGTCAACATTGAAAAACATTGATATGAGGAAAAATTGTGAAAAAATAAAAAATTTTCATATTTGAAATATTAACAAATACAAAAAAATGGACATTTTTGGAAAGTTAAAAATAATCGGTTAACTAAAAATACTTAAACGTATAAAAGGAAAAGAGTTTTAAAATAAATTTACTGAATTTTTATGATGTTTGCAGTTTTAATCACGGTTCTGTTTACCCTTTTTGCCCAGTTAACCTTTTTTAAATAAATTTTTAAATTTTTTAATTTTTTTTATTTTTTATTTTTTATGAGAATTAAACTTGTTCAAACAAATTCGTTTACACTATGAGTAAGAGTTTAAACCCAAAGATATAAAAAATATGGCTTATTTTGAAATGGGGAAAGAAAAATGCATTTGTTCCAATGTTGAAACACTGGAAAAACATTGGTTAATAATATCGAAATTAATCTTTTAATCTATTTAAATACGGAAGATTGGAGATGGAATATAAATTTCACATGAAATACATTTTACTTTATAACTTTTACCATGAATTTTGAAATTAATAGATGTAATGTTATTGCAATTAACAATTAAACAGTCAATCTCTTTAAATATTAAAGAACAAGCGTTTACCCTAATAAAAAGCGGCGGCAAAAAACGGCACGGACAATATTGGCGCGAAAATAAAAGTGAGATAAAATTATCTTTTTTAATTAACTATATTGCTTTTTTTAGATCTAGTTATAAATACTTAATTCACGATTCAATATAGATTTATCTGCTCATTTTTGTTCGCATCTTTATTGTTTGCGCTGTATTTGATGCGCCTTTATTGATGGATACCAAGAACAAGAATATGAAGAAGAATCAGAGAACCATGAAAAGAATGTAACCTAGTCATTTTCTTTACACATTTTGAGGATACTGAATTTGGAATTTCGTAGGCTCTAGAGTCTAGATCAACTAAATTATAAATCACCTAGATACAGAAATATGTTTTGAGTTAAAATAATACTGTTTTCATGTACTATTAATGTTTAAATTTCTCTAATATATCGTTTAATGTTAATTATGACAATGAAATCGTATTTTAACTATGTCAAATGCAGAAAACGTTTAAATATGGTTTCTTCCCACTATTCTATCTATTCTAGAATATTAATTTTAAACATAAAGCTTTTGAGAATGTCGAAAGAAGTTACAGATTTCAATGGAGACTAGAAAAAGTCGCGTGGATATGAGATATAAATTTAAGGAAACTCAAAGCACTTTAAAAGTGTAAGGAATCATAACTAAAATCCTTTGATACACACTATTGTTTTTTTCTTATAGAGGATCGATGATCTTTGGATTCTCTGATTAATCCCATTTGAACCTCAATTAAAAACCTCAACCATCAGATCATCAAAAGTAAAATTCCTACAAATTGTTTCTTTAATTTTTACTTAAACTTATTACAATTCAACAAATAAAATTTTAGGACGTATATTTTTCTTTCCAAGGAATGCTTTCAGTGCTGTCAGTTATGAATGCGTAAAATTTGGCTGTTAAAGGTCTGAATATAATGAAGTCATTCATTTTTTCAGTCAGTCGTTTTTAAGAGTCTAACCAAGCGATAAAGACTAGGTCTCATAGTGTAGGATCAGATTTCACGAAAAAGTGAAATAGTCATATCCCTAGTATGCAATTTTGTTTGTAATTTTCATGAGTGCAATTAGATCCGTATGTATGTATGCTTGTATCAGGTAGCGTACACACTTTTCAGCTTATAGTAGATTGAATTTGGAAATGGTGTAATACTAATAAACGTCTGCCTTGAAAGGCTACCACTGTTCACCATATTACGCATACATCGCATAAAAATTAAATAACTAAATAATTTTGAATCAGAATAATTATTTAAATACCAGCTGTTAATATTTTGCTTTTCGAATCAACTTTTTCTATTAGTTAAAACCAAATTCAAATAAATTTTTTTATAATTTTTCTCGAGCAAATTTATTTAAATACAAAATTTTCCAGTTACTGTTTAAACAGTTTAATAATTATTTGCATATGAAATTATTGTTTTCATGTTTTTTTTATTATTACTATTATTTTTTACTAATGTTATTATTATTATTATTATTATTATTATTATTATTATTATTATTATTATTATTATTATTATTATTATTATTATTATTATTATTTTAACATCAGATAATAAGAGAGTAGAAATTGATGAATCATATTTCATTTCAACTTAGTAATTATTAATAATTCAAGGACAAGATCTGATTTCGTAACTAATAATAGCAATTCTATTAAAATCCCATCCTTTATTAATGGGTAACAGAAATATAAATAATTTATGATCAACTTAATTTTCTTTAATTTCAATTTAAAATATTGTTTTAATCAACTGTTTATAAATTTAAGTTAGGACAAATATTGTTTGACATTGTTATTAAACTTTTGAAAATAAATAAACTTTTTTAATTATCTAAAGGAAGTAAATTGAGATTTCACAAAGCGTTTCCTTCTTTATTTTTGTTTAGAATATTTAAACAAAGTTAAAAATCAGGAGGAAAATGACTACTTTTATTGCAATGAATACAAAAATTGGCATTAAAGAAAAGTATTAACATTTTTGTAGTATAATTCTTTATGGAGAATTTCGTATAAAAATAATAAATTTGTAAGTACCAACATTTGTACTTTTACTATTTTTATATTTTTTAATATATAATTTATTTTTTATTATAAGACATTTTTCATTTTCACCTCTGATTTCTTTAAATTGACAATGTATTTGTTAGAAATTTTTTGACTATGATCAGTAAAGATATCAATGTTTTTTATGTTCACAATTTTCGGCACAGCTTTTTTCAGGTTTACTTTTTTATTTGTTTGTTTTCCATCAAAGTCATTTATGTTTTGATAATCTTTGATTGATTCTTTCATTTAGAATTACATTTATCTTCATCATTTTATTTCGATTAATGTTTCTTTCCTATTTACATAAAATTTTCACAATTTTCTATACTGTGTTTTTATTATATTTATTCTTTTTTATTAAATTTTCTAACTTATTTAATGATTTTATAAATGCCACGTCTCTAAAAACAATATTCTTGAATCTTTTTCCTTCTAAAAGAAAAATGTTCAAAATTTAATAATTTGTCTGTCCTCTACTCACTTATTTATATGACAAATTGTATTTTCGCAGTTGACTAGCCAAAGAAAATACAACGCCACCATATCAATCGGGATCTAGGAATGTTCAAAAACACAATGAAAATATGAAAACAATTATGGTATTAATATCAACCGGAACGCAATCATGTACTTTTTAGAAGTTAAGTCATGATAAAAAGTAGTTGTAACTGGTCGAATTATGTTAATTATATTGCTTATTTCTTCTATTGTTGAATAAATAATTACGTTCACCGAGTGACATAAGCTATTTCTGACAAAGTTATTTTTACTTTAAACTGGACAAAATTATTTTATACACAATATCAAATAAAAATGTTCTGATGGAAATATTTTATGAAGTTCCTATTTTTTCTTTCTATTTATCAATCATTTTTTTCTTTATTTTCATAGGATTACGAGGCAGCTTACTTGGTGAAATCCTACATAGCATTAAAATATTTAATTCTAAAAATGGGGTTTAAAATTATTTACACAGTCGAGTGATCCCAAACCTTTTCATCAAAAACAATTTTTTAATCCATGTTTAGGTTTTTGTATAACAAATTTTATTTAAGTTTTCAGAATTATTCAGTTAAAAATGAGTAATGTATTACGATATTTCCCTTTACATTATTACTATCTCAAATTTACTATTCAAATACTGAAAATAAAAATAACTTACAAAATATTTTTATTTTAATTAACAGGACATTTTTATTCCCATTACATTTTCTCTATTGAATGATGCATATTTGTAAAATTTCACCAAGAATTTCTATTAAAACTGCTACACTATGTTATATATTAAAAATGTATTTTAAATTGATTTGAATATTTGTCTAATCATCATTGGATAATTTTAGAAAACCAAAAATTGTTATCCAATTACAATCATCTATGATGAGTACTTATAATAGTTTGTAAATAATTTACTTACGATTTACTTACAAAATGCTTGATGTTAAAGTTTCAGTAAAATGTAAAAAACTCAAGATAAACTTTGATTATAACATCCGTTAATAATTTTGTAATAATAACTTTGTTATAACTTTCTAAAACAAGTAATTTTTTTAATTATTGATTTAAACCTTTAATTAATATTTTAAAATAAAAAAAACTTTTCAAGTCAGTAATAATTAGAGTTTTTAATAACCCATCCAAGAACTTTGCAATTTTGTATTGAGCAGTTCCTTTCATCGACAAGACCGGTCCTCATTAGCATACCACTTTATGTACTTTATGTAGTCCATAAAGTTTTGCTGGTTGGGAGCGTTTAGGTTGAATAGACTTAGCCAAGTCAACGTCCATGTGTTTCTTATCTGATAATTCCTTCAACAGTTTTTAACAAAACAAATTCATTCTTCATCGGTGGTATCTTCCATTAATACGATGTAGTTAATAAAGCATTATTTTTAGATAGATTCTTCAGTACCATGAAGTTCTTATATCCTGTTTTTATATTTTTATTAACATAATCAGTAGTACAAACATTCAACAAGTTTTTACATAGTTATTGCCAAATCCTTATTGGACACACACAAATCATATAATACAATATTTCAATTTTTGCGAATAATTTATTTTTATCCATTTATGTCATGATTATGGACGAATTTCAACACCCGTTCCTCCTCTTTCGATAAAACAATTTTGCTCAAATTTAATATAGTAGTATCCTTAACGTCAAATTTATAAATACATTATAATCTCCTAAATTATTTAATTCTTAATATGACTATCATATTTGTTCTTAATTTTAAACAGAAACATTAATACACATTTGATACAGTATTGAAGACGAAAAATTACCAATTAACCTAATCAAATACAATCTCATTAGATTCGATTCACTGTCTATTAACCGTTTCTTTTTCTTCTGTGCTTACAAAATTCTATGTACGTTTTTCGGTGAATTGATTTAACGTCTTCAGTAAGTAGATAATTACTCAACTTCATTTGAAAAAAACGAAGGAATCAATCTCATCAATCTATACAGTTTTTCTAAGAAACTAAAGTCTAGTTCCATTCTTCTAATTGAAATAAATTTTCTCAACACACTTTGAATAATGGACCGCAGAAGCATAATTCTTATATAAAAATAATCAAAAAACCAAAGCAACGTTTTTATAATAGAAAACGATCAACTAAGTATATTAAAAATAGGATCATTTTTGTTTTTTGCCACATGATTGAAAAAGATAATTGAAAAAATTGAATTTTCTTTAAATCTTGATAATTGTACTTTTTTTATTTTTTTATTATTAATTTTTTCATAAATGTTTCGATGATGTCAATTTAGTGTAAAATCTTTGTAAAAAATGGAGTGTTTTTATATATCTCTCTTTGACAACTAATTTCTCAATTGGTTTTTTGACTATGCCTTGCATATAATGGCTGATAAAAGTGATATCTTGTCTTTAGGACTGGTTTCCAATTAATAGGTTTTGAAGTTGTTGGTTGTTATTAAGTATACTTTATTAGTTTTAACAACTAGCGGTTGCAAATAAAATCACCAAGAAATAACTTGAAATATTTTAAGATATCTAATTATCATTCAAAACTGGTGACCCTTGATTAGCATAAAAGAAAGGTGTAAGGAACGACGGTAAATACCTCAATATTTTGCAACAAATTTTTTTCGAATATTGAGCGCAAAACTCTTGGCGCCTCTGCAAATGCCATTTCGCCCTAAGGAAAATTCTGGCCCTGGTTATTACTTATTTTCATACATAATCCAGAACCCAAGGCTTACAAATTTTTAAAAAAACTTGATGTTTAAAAATTTTATTTAAATGGAATATAAAAGTAAATAAAATGAATTTTTGATATTTTATTCTTTTTTATTTAATGAAATATCAAAAATAAATTCTATGTAACACAATCTTGCTTGTTAATAATAAGTGAAATATAAAAAATACAAACTAGAAGTTAACAAAAATTTCAAGATTTTTTGAAAATTGAATAGTTAAGATAGAGTTTAAGCAAAACTCTTTTCGCAATAAAAAGATATTTTTGAAGAATTGTTATCATTATTGTCTATAAATTAGACAAATCTTTTTCCGTGAAAAGTCTATGATAAGTCAGGCAACCAAAAAAAATAATACTATTAATAAAATGCATAAAGTGAACTTCAGCAATAATTTTTAAAAAATAATTTTGTATGAAATCTTTATTAATTAAATAAAAGCTTAGAAAACGGATGTTGCCTGTTTATGAAAGACAATTTTATCATAAAATAACTTTGCATTTGTTTTAAATCGGTTTACTGAATATAAACGAGGAATAATTTAATTAATCTAATAATGAATATAATCATAAAGCTTCTAACAAATATATGATGTTTAGGGGTTGAAATTGACTCCCTAAAATGTGGAAAAATTAATAAAAATCCCTTTTGGCGACAATTAAACAACCAAAAATAACCTTTATTTTCAAAATCTTTCAAATCTCAAATATTTTTATATCATTTATAAAAGCTACAAAACGATCTGATAGTCTTTTGCATGAATGAATTGAGAATATCATCACATTAAACCCCCATTTTACATATTCATTTTAATGAAATTTAGGATATGATTGTTTGAAATAAAATTTCAATTTCTTTATGAAAGGTCTCGAAATAAAAAAAATAGAAAAAATAATTTAATTATTTAATCAATAGTTTTTTATTTCTTTCTTTATTCAATCTCCAAAACCTTTGAATAATTTATTTGTTTTTACTAATGTAATTGTTTTATTTATAAATTCATATATATGCAACTTACCTGATTCTCATTATAATAGCGACAACAAAAAATATTGCTAATATTGTTCCACAGAAACTGATTAATATTATTGCGCTTGCGAGAATCCTGAAAAATACTAAATAAAACTAATTTTAGTAAAGTATTATTTACAATTATCGAATTATTATTATTATTATATTATTATTATTATTATTATTATTATTATTATTATTATTATTAATAATAATATTATTATTATTATTATTATTATTATTATTATTATTATTATTATTATTATTATTATATATTATTATTATTAGTATTATTATTATTATTATTATTATTATTATTATTATTATTATTATTATCTATTATTATTATTATTATTATAATTTTTTTATTTAATTTTTATATTAATACATTATTATTCGATGACCGTAATTAATAATTAATAATTATTTCAACGTTTATTATAATTACAAACGTGCATCAATTACCAGAAAAAGTAAATAAAAATAATGAAAATGTCGATATATCTCTATTTGTTAATCAAAAAGTCACAGTAAGATAAATAGAAGAGTTATCACGAGACTGCCCCATTTCCCGATATATTCATTATATATTTTCCTCTGCAGTTGTCAGTTCTGAAGGTAAACAACATTTTATGCTTATCTAGATTTTACTTTCCATCTCAAATAACGATATACGGAATTCTGTCGGAATCGTACAAAAATTATGTCTGATAAAACATTTACAATATAATTTTTACATAAATAAAATATTTCACTTTCAAAAATTCAAGAAAACAAATAAAATTGAAAATGAGTAAGAAAAGAAACATCAATTCAAAAGTCGCAGAAAAATGGAAAATGATACTTAATCTTCTTATAAATTATTATTATATTATCATTATAACAATTTATATTATTATTATTATTATTATTATTATTATTATTAATATTATTATTATTATTATTATTATTATTATTATTATTATTATTATTATTTATTATTATTATTATTATTTATTATTATTATTATTATATTATTATTATTATTATTATTATTATTATTATTATTATCTGTGTATGACGGTGTCTCCAGAGGCGAATATGATTTTCATACGCCATGTTACAAGTTTGCAGATATTTGTTTCTGTGATTTAGCGAATTTACAAGTGATGTGATTTCCAGTTTAGCAAGTAAAGTATGCAATAGAGTTGAATCAGCAATATTTTATAATTACCTGGCGCGAAGAGACTGACGAGAGCCAAAAACTCGAAACTAGTCTACTATTGGGATTTGCACTGGGTATCACAAGCTTCTAATGTTTATCTTATTGTTATTGTTAGACATCCGTAAAAAAAATATTTTAATCCATTACATTATTATTATTATTATTATTATTATTATTATTATTATTATTATTATTATTATTATTATTATTATTCATTCTTATTAAAGAATAAATTGGAAAAATATGTAATATTTTTGTAAAAGATTATTCATTCGGTAGTTTCGAAATGCAAAGACATTCGACATTAATTGAAATAAAATTTGGAAAACTTTATTTCCCAAACCGAATAGACGTTTCCAATTTTATTCACAGAAAATTTTATTAGAATCAGTATTTCAATAAAATTTGTTTAAATTTTGACAGCTATTTGAATGATTTCTATTGAAAATGAATTCTAGACGAGAATGAAATTAGCAAATTAAATGACGGGAAATGTTTTGAATTAAAATATTTTTGTTTTAATTGTATCAAAATTTGCCATTAAATCAGCATATATATTTTAGTTACAAATCGTAAAGTTAACTAATAATATAATGTTATAAGAACTTTTTTTTCAAATTTCACCACTGATTTCTTTTTAATAAATTAATAATATAATATCCTTAAACCTGATTAATAAATGCAATTAATGAAATTTAAATTAAAGTATTTATTTCCTAAATTCAATATCTTTTTATTATTTTTTTTATTTATCATAAATTGCATTCATACTTTTAGTTAAGCTTTATTTTATTGTGAAATCTCTTTCTAGCTCAATTAAAGTAAAATAAACTTCTAACGACGTATTGCAAATATCGTCCAAATTTGAAGTATTAATTGTTCTGGGTTCAAAAACCTGTAATACTGTTTTATTTTCATCGGATGGTAAGTCATTTCTTCGTCATGAACGACTGTTATTTGAATAGCCTTTGGGGGTTAAAGCGACTTCTCATTTTCTCGGTCATATAATTTGACTTCAGTTTTTAAGGGAAGCAGCAATTTTATTTATTGATATTTATCGTGTTTGTAACTATTTGTTTTATTCAAATATTTCATAACCCAACGAAATGTAAATTAGGGCATTCCAATATTACTCATTGTTGAACGAATTAAATTATGTAATGGGAAAACCAATTATTTTGGTCTTAAAATTTTTAATGCAAATATATAAACACCCTCTGTCACACGTTAAAAACCTTTCAGTTACCAATTGAATTGGCTTTAGTGAATATTGGCTATAAATGCCAATAAATTCATTATTAAAAAATCAACCCATAAATACAGTTTTTAGTATAAGTCCTCTATATGCGATTTATCACAGTTTCAAATAATTTTCAAACTCATTTATTTTCAAAAAATCAAAATTCCGTTAAAATTTCAAGTTTTAACGTTGTATATTTAACTTCGACGTGTTAGTGTATTTGCGCGTGTAAGTGGGGCACGAAACTCAATAAATCGCTTTGCCACTAATATTGAGTTTATTCGCCAAGTATCAATTCGATTGGATAACTGGAAGTGGGTTAATTGGCACTCATAGGATTTGCATGCCACATTCAATTCAATGTCGGGAGAGTTAATATAAAGGATATAAAAATATTGCATGATTGTTTAAAATTTTCAAAAGATGTCAATACATCCATTTTTAAATTCAACAATTTCGAGGATTCTGTTCCATTTATTTTTAACATTCTTTTTTATTTGGTATTATTTGATTATCACTTTTGACATATTTCATAGAATTTTGTTTTCAAATGAGATATTAAGAATATTTTAACAACCTTCCTGATTTTTCTAATTATTTGTGCATCACTTACATTGTTTTACAATGGTTCGTTATTTGAATACTAAAAATGTCAAATCAATTTTTATACTGGAAGCAAAGTGCCTTGTAGAAAAATCTTCACAGATCACTTATTCATCATTATCGTTATTATTTCTCGAATTTGCCGTTTATACAGGGATTACAAACCGATAAATTATATAGTAAAGCTGATATTCAACATTTAATCGTTCAACCGGATTGTTAGGTTAAGAATTACACTTAGTTTGTGTATAATTTGCATAATTTGTATAAGAAATTTGAAGGACCCGATAGAGTCACCGTTAAAAATTTGGCGGGACAATCGGGGTGCGTGTTGTGTATGTTAGCAAGTTAATAACAAATAAAATAAAAATAATAATAAACAATAATAACTCTTTTATTAAAATCTAAATAAAAAAACCTTTGTATTCTTCTTTAAAACAATTTAATCCAACTTTTCGATTCATTGGTTCATTCATCTCGATTCTAGTTCTTCTTGTTCATATAGTTTTCATAATTTTATTGTGATCAACTTCAATTAAATAATAATTTCAATTTTTTATTGATTTTTTTTATACTATAGCGATAGTTTACTATAGTAAACTATCGCTATATAGTTGTTTTAATACTTTTTATTTCCGCCAATTAAAAAATGTAAAATGCTACTACACGGATAATCCGATTGAAATACAGCAAATTATTTTTTCTTAGAGTTGAATCAAATTCATAAGTAAAACAAATAAAAATAAGAGAATCATTTTTTAAAATATAATTTTGCAATATGTTTCGACAGCTCATCTGACATCATCAGACAATACAAAACTTGATAAAGGCCATGCGAAATACCGTTTACTTTATTATTGTTTTGATATATTAATATGAAAATTATTGAATTAAACAAAAATCTGGTAAAATTATTTATTTCTTTATTCACTTTTTATCTATTTTTATAAAAATTTTCATTTTGACTATTGATCAATGTTTTATATTTAACACAAATTTTTGCCACAGTTTTTATAGGGTTTATTTACCAATATTTAAATTTTACTCGAAAACAGATTTGTTTTAATTATTGGTTTTAAAATTTTTTCAATGCAAATCTATAAACACCCTCTGTCACACGTTTATAACCTTTCAGTTACCAATTGAATTGGCTTTATAAAAATATTTCTTAAGAAGTTGGTTGGACTAATTTAGATTTTCCATGTTTGTGTATGTTGGAAAACATTTGATAAGAAACATGGATGAGGTTTAAAGTGTCACATTTTACGGGAAAGTTGATGTAATCATTTAAAAGTATCACGGAGGAAAATTTATTATTATTATTATTATTATTATTATTATTATTATTATTATTATTATTATTATTATTATTATTATTATTATTATTATTATTATTATTATTATTATTATTATTATTATTATTATTATTATTATTATTATTATTATTATTATTATTATTATTATTATTATTATTATTATTATTATTATTATTATTATTATTATTATTATTATTATTATTATTATTATTATTATTATTATTATTATTATTATTATTATTATTATTATTATTATTATTATTATAATTATTAATATTAATTTTCTAATTTTCTAAGTCTCTAATTTTGTCACCATAAATATTTAACGGGGCATTTAAACAGTAATATGCTTGATTGCAAATCTAGAACGTTATTTGATTATCAAAAATATTAAATTTAAAAGCTGCAATGCGTAGGAAATCTAATACCAAAATTTGGTTAAAATTGTATTTGATATTTTTATCCCTAAAAATCATTGAAAATAAAAATTTATAGAAAGCATGTGAAAAATTGTCATAAACATAAAATTTACTAACCTTTTCCAGTAGGAATTTTTTCCGATTTTACTGCAGAAGTTGTAACAATAATATATTGTTTTGTGTTTGCTTTAGGCTCAAGAACCTTTGCATGCCAAGAGGATTTTGTTGAGAAGCATAGCACATGAATAGGATGGGAAATGTTGTCCAAAATTTGAATTAATTCAACATTTATTCTAAAATTCAAAAAAAAATAAACAAACGTAATTACAGCATAATATTCAATACGTTATTTGCAAATTATTTATATTTTTCGATAAAATATTTGTCGAATAGCATTTTTCTGCAACGCTGTCGTTCTTACTGCTGTTGAAATTGATTTGAGATTCCCATGATTGTGAAAGAACAATTTCAAGCCATTTTAGAAAGATATTTTGACTTAATTCAATCATTGGCATGGGTTTTTTTGTGAATAAATTTCACTTAATAATATTTAATTATACTCAAATTTTATTGGTTAAATTTAAACCAATGATATTATTTGTCGATTATTGATTTAAAACTGGTAAAAATTGTACATTGTTCAGACAAAATACATGCAGTATGTTTTTATTTATTATTTGTTTTGTCAATTTTGTACAAATTTAGTCATGAGATAATATATAAATATCGTTGGAAATTTGCAATTATTACTATGGTTTAGTGGGGGAATGTGAAATTTTATTTGTTTTTGAAATTTTACAATTAAAAATTTAATTAAATAATTTACTAATAATTAGATTGGAAATTTCTTTGCAAAATTTAATAATAAAATATCTGTTTTTAATTTTAATTAATTGAAATTATCAAAAAAAAATTCAAATTAGAAGCTGCTAACACATCTTCTAAATTATTTTTTAAATCCGGTTCAAAAGTTAACGTCATAATTACAAGTATTTATTTAATGAAATATTGTATAATTTCCAAACAAATTTTCAGCGTTAAATAAAATATTTTAAAAACTATTTATTAAAATTTTGATATTTAAAATATATTTATTTAAAAATGTTTTACTAATAAAAGCTTGTTTAATTTTTTAATTTAAAAATTTTAATTTTAAAATGTTTTTAAAAGTTATTTTAAATAGTCGATTATTTATCATTTAAAATTATTTTATTAAATCATTAAAACACGGAAGGTTGGTTCTTCATAAAACCGTGCAACTCTAAAATCCATTTTTTGTATAGAATTACTGTGTAAAACGAAAACCACTATAAACAGGCTTTTTCAGTCATTATTGAAAATAAAATATATTCAATGAAAAATAAAAAAACAGTTCAATCATAAAACACATAAAGATAATCTGATTTATTTCTAAAATGAAAAAATAACATAAAAAATCTATTTCTAGAAAAATAAACATATTTATTTTTTTTCTAACGTTGATGTATTGAGTTCAGATGTAGTTCGATGAGACTTTTCAGCAAAAAAAGTCTGAATTAAGCAATTGTGATCTATTTTTAATCATATCCTTGTAGACTTCCTCATATTGATTTAAAAGTTTATCAACATCTCGCTGAAATTTGAGAGCTCATTCGGCATTCGGATCATATTCTTGAAAATAGTTTCCAAATTTTCCTCCGCGAACGACTTTTGTTGTGAATGCACTAGATTCACATTCTTCAACATCAGACTCAACATCATTTTCGTTTCCATCATATTTTTGACGATTTCAAGTAAGTCATCTTTATGTAATTCCTGGTCTTCCATTATTTAAGCAATATCTACTTCAGCTATATCCTTGAAACCTTCCCCACCCAATGTATGATCCAATTCAATTATCTGAAAATATTCTTGCTCTAATGATATTTTATAATTCTAACCTTCAACCATATCAGGCCATATTGCTTTCCAACACGCCTTGAGGGTTTCTGGTTTAATTTCAACAAATGATTTTCCTATTTGCTTGATGCAATCTAACACTGTAAATTTTTTCCAGGCATTAATAACTGAAAGACTGCTTTTATTTTCTATTTGATCTAAAATATATCTAAATGACTTTTTAATGTATAGTGCCTTGAAAGTCGAAATTATTCTTTGGTCTAGTGGTTGCAATAAGGAAGTCGTATTTTTTGGTAAAAACACAATTTCAACATTTTCATGGTGCAAATCTCGAGGATGACCTGGAGCATTATCAATTACAAGAAGGACCTTAAAAGGCAGTCCTCTTTTGATTAAATGCCTTTTTACATCTGGCACAAAAAGGTTATGGAACCAATCGTTGAACAATGAGGCAGTAATCCAAGCTTTTTTATTGACATGATAATAAACGGGAAGATTATTGATATTTATCTCTTTAAACGAGCGTGGTTTCTTTCCTTTGCTAATTACAAATGGCTTCATGATATGATCTCCAGAAGCATTGCTACATAAAGAAATAGTTATACGATCTTTTGGTGCTTTATTGCCGCTAGTTGATTTGTTATATTTAGCTAAAAATGTCCTCAGTGGCATTTTTTCCCCAAAATAATCCAGATTCATCAGCATTAAAAACCTTATCGGGACTGTAAGACTTAGCGGCAATAATTTCAGCCAATTCTTGTGGATAGTTGTGCTGCTACTATATTACCAGATGCTTGTTCACCTTTTAATTTTATATTATGCAAAGAATGTCTTTGCTTAAACCGTTTGAACCAACCACGACTTGCATGAAAAAGCATTTTATTCGCAGAAGTAGACGGCAACTGATTCTGAATATTTTCTTAAATTTTCAAGGCTTTGTGCTTTATGGAATTGGTATCAAATGGAATGCGTTTTTGACTTTGGTCTTCTATCCATAGAAGTGATAATAATATGTATAAAACTTAAATATTACCCGATTATAATTAAGCAGATATAAATTCGCATGAGGTCCAAATTAACCATTTTCGGAAAAAAAATTTATTTAGAAACCGTGTAAAATCGAAAACGTGTTAAACGAAGTAACATGCTAAACGGGGGTTAGGTGTATTTAATTCTCAGCTGAAAGCACATCACATACCCTTTCTTTAACAAATTTCTTTATCTTTTCAACATTTCTTAAAAGCATTTTCCCACTTTGGTCTTGTAGCAGATATCGGCGATCATGTATCTTCTGCATTATTCTGTGTGACCCTTCGTATCTTTCCCTGTCTTTCGTTCTTGATTCGACTTTTAAGAGAACCTTATCCTTTTGTTTCCGTTGTTTCTCGTGTGTCTTCTTTGTGTGAAATCGGCGCTTTACTATGAAATTGTTCTCGAGATATTTTTCTTCCAAATATTACTTCTGCGGGACTTCGTCCTATTGATTTCTGAAATGTTGCATTCATGGAATGATCTGGTATGATCTCTGCCCAATCTGTTCTACTTTTTTCTTTTAATGATGCATAGTCTCTTATTGTCCTGAATTGACGTTCTATCACACCATTTGTATTATGGTGGTATGAACTTGAAAAGCATAGTGTAATTTCCATTGATTTTGTAAAATCTTTCATCGTCTTAGATTAAAATACTTTTCCACAATCTGTGTGAATTTCCTTTGGTGCTCCAAATCTAAGAATCCATTTTTGTAGTATTGTTTCCTTCACCGTTTCCTCATCCTGTTTAGCGACAGAAGTCAAAGATATATATCTGCTAAATTGATCAATAATTGCGATTATATATCTTTTCTTTCTGAATGTTTACTGTAATGGGCCACATATATCAATGTACACTTTATTCCATGGCTCCTATGATGTCAGTTTTATTGTCTCTTCTTTCATCTTTGTTGTCAAAACTTTCGTTCTTTGACATGCCTCACATTGTCCAATTGTTTCATTTACTGATTCTTTTATGTCTCCCATATCGTAATTGTCCGCTACATATTTTGTCATTTTTACTGCTCCTGCATGTGATAGCAAAAAATGCATACTCTTTATCATTTCTTGTCTTTTGTCTCTAGGTATCCATATCTTACCCTCTGTAGTTTTCACCACTTTGTCTACCAGTATAAATTTCCAACTTGAACCCTGTGGTATTTCCTTTTTTATTTGTTCTATTTCTGTATTATCTTTTTGCCACTTGTAATCTTCAGCCTTTTCCATTGTGTGCATGTTTCACATGTACTCCTTGATAACATATCTGCATTTGCATGATCCGTACATTCTCTATACTCTATTTTAATATCCAGACTACTGAGGTAGTTAATCCATGTCTGAAATTGCGTTGTTATTGGTTTCTTTGAGGATAACATAAACGTGATAGCTTTATAATCCGTTCTCAAAATGATCCGTTTTCCATATAAATAATGATTGAAGTGTTGGCAAAAATAATAGATTGCCAGCAACTCTTTCCTTGTTATGCAATATCCCTTTTCATGATTGCTCATTGCATGAGAACCGTATGCTATAACCTTTTCGCACCCATTGTCGTCTTTCTGTGATAATATTGCTTCAATCGTCTCAAAACTCTCATCAGTATCTAGAATGAATTCTCTTTCGAAATCTGGAAACTCTAGAATAGGTGAGGACACTAAAGTATTTTTCATATTTTCAAAAGCGATGTTGCATCCGTCAGTCCAAATTAATTTTTTGTTGTTTAACCCGCATAAGGTCTTCTAAAACCCTTGCCTTTTTTGCGTATTCCTTTATAAATCTTCTGTATTAATTGCATATTCCTAGGAAGCTTCTCAGATTCTTAACACATTTTGGCTTTTCAAATGATTTTATCGCATCTAGCTTTGATGGGTCCGTCTGTATTCCATCTTTGTTGATTATGTGAACTAAACGTTTGACTTCATCTTGAAGGATATGGCACTTTTCAGGGTTCATTCTAAGACCCGCCTTTCCAATTTTATCCAACACTTCGTAGTGATGATTGATCGTTTCTGTAAATATCAAAATATCGTCTAGGTATACTGCTGCATATCTCGTACACATTAATACTTTTCCCATCAGTTCCTGAAATGTACCTGGTGACGCTGCTATTCCAAATGGCGTTCTGTTAAAACAGCATTGACCTGATGTGGTTGAAAACGTAGTTTTTAACTTTGATTCATCTTCTAGTTCTACTTGATAATATGCATTTCCAAAATCTATCGAACTAAAATACCTTGCTCCACCCAATTTATCTAAAATCTCTGCAATATTAGGCATAGGAAACGCCTTTCTCTCTGTTACTAGGTTTAATTGCCTGAAATCAAGACATAATCTGACATCTTGCTTTTCTTTCTTCCAGGCGCATATTAATGGAGTGTTCCAAGGCGATTTACACTTTTTGAAAATATATTGTTTTCCCATAAGTTTTATATATCTTCATCTATTTTACCTTCCAAGTTGTCTGGCTGTCTCCAAGGTTTAATATTTATCGGTTTTCCTTGAGTTTCTATTTTATACTTCAACAGATTTGTGCAGCCAATGACCCATTTATCAACCATAAAAACATTTTGATTATTTTTTATAATGTTTAGTAGTATCGGGTTATTTATCTTTAAAGTATTCTTTGCTCTTTGAAATCGTTCCATCTCCGTTATTGTCTTCCCAAATTTGGCTTCGATACTGCATATATGCGCTTGCTTTGTTTTCTCGACCTCTTTTAATGGCAACTTTAGTTGTATACCAAATTGTTTTTGTAACTCTTTACCACCAATTACCTCTGGAGTCATATATCTTACTATCGTAAACTTTACCCTTCTTTTCCTGTCATTTATTTCTATTTCTAATATTGCTTTACCTTTCGTTTCTAAAACACTATTATTTGCACATCTCAATGTATCAGTCGTTGTTAGTTCTACATCTTTAAGTTTCTCAAATTTGCTCAAACTCATTACATTTACTGTAGCTCCTGTATCGAGCAAGCATGTAATATTCTGGTCTTGTATTCTAATAGTTACACTTGGTCGGTCTTGCATTTTATCATAACTAATAATATCATTTTTCCATTCATCTAAGGTGAGTATATGTATATTTTCTCTTTCTCTTTCTGCAAAATCCTTTTTATGAATCTGTTTACTTTCCTTATTACATTATTTTCTTCTTCCGTTACCTCGGTATCTTTCACATCTATTTCTATAATACATGATATTTTATTTTTATTATAATAATTAATAATTTGGGATTCAGCATCACTGTTTAATACACTGCCCGATTATCTCCTCTTCTATCGGGGCGTTGATATTTGGGTATTCTCTGTATTTATCTTCTATTTTTTCATCACTTCGTTCGTCTATGCATGCTACGTATCTCTTGTCTGCTTGTCTTGTATCTTTTCTAGTTCCTTGATAATCATGACCTGCTTCGTATCGCTCTTATTGTCTTCCAAAATTCTCATTGATTCTCCGATATCTCATTCTCTCCAAATTTGTGTAACAATCTGCTTCTCTATGACCTCCCAAGCTACACCTCGTACATCTTATTTATTGACAATCTCTTTTCACGTGTCCCGGGGTACCACACGCATAACATTCGACTACCTTTATCTGATTTATGGATACTGACTTCTTCAGGTCCTTGTCTTCCACATGTAAAACATGTCACTGCATTCTTTGTTATGCAATCTCTACTCAAATGTCCTACCTTGTGACACGTCCAACATTCGTTCTTAGTTCTGTTCGGTTTTTCTTCTCGGTACTCTCTCGGCTCGCTATTATATCTAGGTGATACAATATTTCTTGCTTGATTTGTAATTGCGTCTCTGTAACTTCTTGTTATATTCTGTTATGGCCTTCTTTCTCTCACTGCATAGATCTCTTCTGCAACTATACGAGATTCGTGTAACTTCTTGATTTTTTTCTTCACTTCTGTTGTTCCTTTGGTGTCACTTAGACACAATTCTCGTTTTAAAGTCTTCTCGGCTGCACAGTGTACCAGCAGATATTCTGTTAAACTTTCCTTGTTTAACTCATGCCCCAATATTTTATCGACTAACTCGTCTATGATAGTAAAATATTTATCATGCTCGTTACTCGTCTGTCTATAAGACATAGCAGATTGTAAATCCTCTGCCGAACTTGTTTTCGTCACGAATGCCTTCCCCAATCTTTCCTTATAACATTTGACATTTTGGTCAACTCCTGTATATATATATATATATCTGATCTGTTTATCGACCAGTAATTCGATCATCACTTCTTGTCTTGAAGTAGGATTTTGTACCACTTTAAAATATTTATCACATTCTTTATTGAATACTTCAACATCATCTCCTTTATGATAATCGTTTGGAAATAACTTATTTATGAAGAAATCCATAGAGGTGGTCGACATATTAGAAGCTGCTAACACATCTTCAAAATTATTTTTTAAATCCGGTTCAAAAGTTAACGTCATAATTACAAGTATTTATTTAATGAAATATTGTATAATTTCCAAACAAATTTTCAGCGTTAAATAAAATATTTTAAAAACCATTTATTAAAATTTCGATATTTAAAATATATTTATTTAAAAATGTTTTACTAACAAAATTTTTAATTTAAAAATTTAAAAATTTAATTTAAAAATGTTTTTAAAAGTTATTTTAAATAGTCAATTATTTATCATTTAAAATTATTTTAATAAATCATTGAAATATTTAATTCTCAGCTGAAAACACCTCTCAATTCATTTTATGGATAACATTTAATTATTTAAATCAATAATTTTTTCGATTATCCAATAAATTCACCGGTGGACATTTTTATTGTTTGACCGCGAATCAGTAAAAATATCTTGTTGATAAATAACGTTGTTTAACTACATATATTTCTAAAATAAACACACCAGTTGTTTATTGAAGACTTCTAGGCTTTATTTAAAAGTTCTGCAAACACAAAAATAACGTTTCTTTGCTGAATATTGTCCACCAAAAATGCGTTTACACACGATGCAATAAGCTGACGATTTATACTAATATTATACTGATATCTATAACGCATAGCAACATTTCAGAATCAAACACCAACTTCAACCAAGAAAAGAGCAAATATCAAATGTGTATGTTGCGAGCACACATTTGAAGGAAATAATGTAATCGAACACATTAAATTCCACAAAGACGAAGATAAAATCAAACAATTAAAAAGAACTAATACCAGAATACCAACTGAAAAGGATATTCCATCTACTACCGATCAGATATCACAAGCCGCAATGGAAACATTCATAGGAAACATCATAATCAAAACTGAAAACGAAAACAAAGGCATATACTATATAGGCCCAAGAGCTTCAAAAAACCTGAATAATAGCAAGATGAAAATAAAATTCACAACATCGTAGGATGGAAACTATTAATTTTTCTAATACGCTGACATAACAACCCCTGTGCAATTTACCTATCGAACAAAGATCAAAGAACATTAATAATCTTGAACTCCAGTGACCAAATATCCATCAACAAGAATTACAACTTGAAAATAAAAATGAATGAAATAATGAATATGCCCAATTCTTCAAAGGTTCAACAGAATACTATGCAAAGCTATGTCAAAGGAGTTAAGTCCTGTTTAGCCTCTTCATATAGTATATAATAGAATCAATAATCAACTTAAACAAAGACAAGATAGGAGGCAACGAAATAGACATATTAGTATATTCCGATGACCTTGTTAATGACATCTTACTTTACAATGACTGTTGAAATATGTCGTAAAACGAATGTTTGAGTGGCCTTATATATATTTTCGACAGTTGTGCCTTTTGGCTTAACAAGTTCTCCACCCCTGATTTATTCTACTCTAACTGCATAACATTATTTTGATTATTTTGCAGAATTGTTTAAGTTTTAATAAATTCATTTGCAAATTGTCCATTTCGACTCATATGTTTGGGAATTAAAAGAAAATATGGAAATTTTGAAAAATATATCTGTTTTTCGAGATAAAAATTTATTGGTCAATAATAGGTATGAATTAATTATACATAATTTAACGCAATAAAATGTACATTTCTGCAAATCATTGGATAGTGTCACTAGTAAACAGGTTACACCCAAATATTTTGCTTGATTTTAAAATCTTTTTGAATTATTTGTAAAAGTTGTGATCGACATTTAAATAGCCTTGAAAATTTATATTTAAATTTATATATGCGATTCGTGAATTTTACAATAATAATGTTACACTATTTCTCTAACCAGAATAATGTGAACAGTGCTTGATCCATACATACATATATGGTTACCTGACATAAATGTGCAGCTGATATGTAAAAACATACACCTGTTTCCGTGGAATAAAAACATCTATAATATTAAAAAGATCAATACTCTTATATTACCTGTGTTTAGAATTTTAATGTTGCATGAAATAAAAGCATATATAATAGAAAGTGTGAAAGTGGAAAAAAATAATTTAACACACAAACACAACATATGATAAAATATACATATAAGCTTTTGATATGGCGAAATGTTACATGGAATAAAAGTATTATAAAACTTCATTGTTTAAAATTTATTAAAATACCCTGATGGAGAAACATTTTAACCTAGAATCGGATAACTACTACTTTGAGTTGTTAATGTTTTGATTTGGTCCATCATAACTGACCCCAATCACAAATTATTGAGAAGGCACAACATTTCAAATATGTGCGATCGTATGAACAACAATCTGTTCCATATTAATAATTAAGTGGAGACTTAGCATCGAGCCGTTGAGCAGACTGTCTACCGTTAACTTCTGTCCGTCAACAAGCTGATCGATCATTTCCGAATGAAGCAGAACAACGCGGTATTTTTGACCCAACTTTAGCAAGCCAGTTTGAAAAATACAGAGGTGTCCAAGTCAAAATACTTTTAACCAATTCAACGTCTACAATCTTTAATCTCAAATTATGAAACAGTACCGTTAATCAATTATCTACGTAGTGTCGCAAATGAAGTCTCAATGTAGACATATACTTTTCATTAAAGTAAGTGTCTTTTTGTTGACTACTCTTTTTGAAATTAAATGAATTTTTTAATCCACTATTAATTTTGCACGCTTTTGGTGGGGTACCATACTCCCATATACTTAAAAAAAGTCAATAATTGTATACTACATAAAATTCCACTGGGCAACATTTTCTATAAAATAAAATCAATAAATTTCATAATATAGGTAACATACCAACTTTTATGTTTGTTAAAAATCTTACTGCGAGGGATAGCACCTTCGTATTGATTGATTACAGAACTAAATTTTCTCGCACCATAAAATTCAAGCTGTTTAATCATTTATTTGAATTATATAAAAGAATAAGTAATATCATGAAAATTATTTGTGCCAATATCATCTGCATTAATATTGAAATTCTCGGCGTACATAAACTTCACTTTTATATCATACATTCTTGATTAAATGCGACCAATTTTTATGCATGTTCAGTATCTACATATAGTTTACTGATATCACTTTGTTTAAAGGCATTATTTTCATCATTTAACATTATGACTTTCTTTTTAACTTAACAATTTATTAAAATTAATTTTCCATTTCTTCTACATTTTACGTGATCACATTTAATTTTTTCGTCATCTTTTATCTTTATAAATATTTCGAATGAATCACATGTCTATGAATAGCTCAAAGCTTCCTTTGAATTATCTATAATGAATTTGGCTTTGAAAGAACAACAATGTTTCTCTGTGATTTGTTTAACCTTCTTAAGGCCAGCTCAAATTTCTTACTCGGAAAACCACTCAGGGTAAATTTATACCCCAATACATTTTCACTATGCTATTGCTAATTTTAAATAATTTTAACGTATAAAAATAAAATATATACAATACAAATATATTACAGAAACAAATATATTACAAAATTTAGGAAATTTTCCAAATAGTAATTTATTAATATGTCAATGATCGCAATCGCCTTGTAAGACACTGTTAAATTCGGATCTTCCATAATAAATTAATAAATAATATTCAAATTCTCTCAATGTATTTTTTAACAAATTCAAACAACTTAAGAATTTTCTTTTTTTGAAATTAAAACAAACATCGACCACAAATATTATTAACTGATTATAATATAAAATTTCCAAAATTTAAATGATTATTTTAATGAAATTGAATTGAATTAGTTTTAATTTAAAAGGAATTTTAAAAGTTACTAAACATTTATGTTACATTGCTTATGTAATGTAACAAATTACCGACATTATATAAAATCTATAACAATAATATAATTAATTTTATAATTAATAGCCCAATTATTGCGAATAACCTCAGTGTTTAATCTCCTATACATTTAGAAAATAATAATAATAATAATAATAATAATAATAATAATAATAATAATGAAAGTTATATTAGTCAAAATAAATCCCACACATCTGGGCATATATGAACAATAGTTAAAAGAACAATGAACAATAAAATCACCAAACTAAATGGGCCCATTCAGGTTGAAATAATTATTCATTGTAGTAAAACAAAATAATAAATGCTACTCACATACAACTTTAAACGAATTCAAAATACGATAATTATTTTTGTGAGATGAATTTAGAGTTGAAAGATTTCAAAAAAAAATATCGAAACATTAATAATTAATATTAGGATTCTCATCCGTTTTTAAATCACTAAATAATTCCATAAATTTTATTTAATAAAAGATATCTCAAAAAACTTGTCTGTTCTTATTTTTGTTATTTAAACAAATTTCAGATTTTCTTAAAATATTTCTTTGATAAAAATATTTTTTAAATTTGATAAATTTCTTCTTTTTAAAATATTTTTCAATAAAAATATTTTTAAAATTTTTACCAAATTTCTAATTAATCTTTAAGAATCTTTTAACTTCCTCATAATTAATATATATTTGACTGGCAAATACTAAATTCTTTTTCTTAAATAATTATTTATTAATACATTCTTCTTGACCTACTCAAAATTGCCTTGCTAAAAAAGGAAACAATTATCATTAAAACTCTGGATCACGTTTTCGCCTTTTCGAATTTTCTCCATAATTCCAAAATTCATGTTACCTCTGTAGGTAGTAATTTAATGAATTAAAAATTTTCAAAATATCACAAATTATCCTAGTTTCACCAAAAATATCAATGTCCACGAATAGTTTAGCATGATCATTAACTATGCTGATGATTGCAACTTCTTGCGTTTTTCATTTTTATTATACATGTTTATATACGTGTTTACCCTCGTGGTGTTGTATACTTTACTTTGTATTATTTGATGTATCATCGCAGATTTTGATTCGACTTGGTACATCTTGCTTGCTATGTATTTCCAACGCATATAAACAAGCTCTCAAATTTTCGGCTCTAACCCAACAATACAGATCATTTTGCAAATTTAATAATCAATTAAAGTTTTCTCAAAAGTGTCATTATTTGATTTAAAAGAACACAATCAACAAAATAATTAAAGAAATATATTTATTAAATCATAAATTGTTCATTTGAACAAAATTATAAAAAAATCATTCTAAAAATCACAAACAATTTTGTTCGAAAAAGCTATTGAAAATATTTATAGTTTTTTTCGTTTATAGTATAAGTGATATGTCAGTGACATATTCTAATATTTATTATAAACATATTTTTATATATTTCTTTTCATAACAATATTACAAGATGTAGTCAGTGGAGCATCATTTGAAAATGATATTTATCATGTTACAGTTGAAGCATTTATAATAAGGGTCATTAATATTTACCTCAATCAACTTAACTCATTGTTTAAGGCGTGCACATGTGTGTGGTTCAGAAACCTTATGTTATGGCGTTATATTATTTTCTAGTTTTTACCCAACAAAAATTAGAAATTCAAAATTTCTTATTTATGTCAAGTAACCAAAGAAGCCGCCAAAAAGGTCATCTGAAATGTTGAGTGTAAAATACCATGGAAATTATAAAATACGGAATTCTGAATAGAATGATTTGTGAATCTAAGAGATGATACCTGCAATAACCCAATTGCTGCTATCATACCTAAATAAATGATGCAATGCATATACCAATAAATATTGTCACAATGCAAGCAGTATCAGTACCTTTTAATCTGCTATGGTTCCAAAAGATGTCTAATAGTGGTAGATATTATAATATCTCTGCACAAAGTTCAAGAATCATTGTTTTATGACCATTATTTTTGAATTACCACAGAGAAATGTTTACTGTACATAATTAATGTAATAATTTTTCTTAGACATATTCTTACACTCAATGGTTTTAGGTCACTTTGTCACAATCTTGATGAATCCATGTTCTACTAACACAGTAAAGACAATATACTTTAGAATTTATAATATATTGATTTCTACACGTTTTCGAGAAATAAGGAAAAAATATATGACTATATGTTCACATTATATGATACAGTGTACCAAATTCTCCCCCTTAAAGATTATATATTACCGATGGAAGGTACAAAGCAATGTTACCAAATGCATCACATTTGATTTTTATTAATTTGTTTCACTTCAAATGCTCACTATATAATTTCTATTTTTACAGACAACTTTGATATTGAACTATAGATAACTTTAATTCACAATTATCATTACCTATGAATCAATATATAAAAATATCAAAATATAAAAATATTTACTTCAAAAACCTAAAAGTCAAACGGGTAAAACGCGACAACAAATTACAATATTTGAACGACAAATCAGCAAGTCAAGGAACAATAAAATACAACAAAACGAATTGGGCGAATTTATAATAAAATACATCTATTGAACCAATTCAATGAGAATTTGGCTGCGGATCAAACTTTTTAAACTCTCACATTGTTTCAAAAAACAATAGAAATGAGAATCAAAATGACAAGTAAACGAGCATAAAACATAATTATAATAATTAATAATGAAAATTTTTAATTAATAAAAAAAATATTAATAATAATAATAATAATAATAATAATAATAATAATAATAATAATAATAATAATAATAATAATAATAATAATAATATAAATACAAAAGTAACGGGCCAAAGCTGGTTGTCATCAGGAAATATCAAATCACAATCAAGGCAATAGAAAAATATACATCAAGGTCAGGGTTTAAAAACCTCCATATAAAGATAAGGATATACCAATTCTTTATGAGTCGAATTGAAATCAATTATAATTCTTTGATGTAACAAATTCATTTCGCTGAGACTACTGATGAATTCAAAACATTTTTTTTGACGATTTATTGTTTCAGGATCTGATAATTTTAAGTCTAAATCAAACAAAGTCGTAAATTATAAATTAGAATTCACAATAAATAATTATGAAGACTTCATGCAGCTCTTCGACACATCTCTTTAGCTTTAAGTTCTCACCTTTATATTCGTGCATTATTATAATTTATTTATAATCAGTTACAAATTAATGAAATTAATAAATCATAATAATATATACAAAGGAAGAGTTGATTAATTTTGATGAGACCAATATTCCGTTTTTTCTTTATCATCGAAATATATATTGACATTTTATAAACATTAAAATCTCCTATTTTAGCAAAAAAAGTATTTGTATTTAGACAAGCTAACATTGGATACTAAAATAATTTCCCTAATTACATAAATTCCTAAAAAAATTAATATCTAAAAATAAATATTTAAAAAAATAATTTAGATCAAAAATTCTAATTCTAATATTTTTTTTAGGAATTTTTTTAATTTTGAAAAAATTTTTAGATATTTTTTCAAAAAGGTCTATTATTAAAATTAAGCTGCAATCTGTTTTCATATTCTAAGCAACATTAACATGACTATTTAATATGTAATATTTCGACAGTTTTCTTGTCATCATTGTAGGAACATATGACCAATATTTAAAATATATTCATAGGAAAATCCGACCAAGCAATTGATTAGCCATTCAAGATCAATGAGTAATTATTGATTCAATTATATTTCGTAAGGCTCAAATGAGGGGTGATCAGAGGATTTGTAACGTGATCTGATATTTTCATTAATAGAACTTTGAATATTGATGGTGCATGAGTATATCAGGAATAGGAAAAGTGGTGACATTATAATTAATCTTATATAAAAGCGATACAGTGGCCTATGAGACGAGCTGAAGTTTCTAATATTGTAATATAGGATTTTATATATGACGCATCTTTGGAAGTAACAGACTTTCATCAAATTGATAAAATTCCATGGTATTATATATATATATTGAAATCAAAGGTGGCGATGTTCGAAAGAAAAAATAATATTTAAAGAATGTGAATTTAATTTAATTAATTTAATAATGGATTTGTAATTTAATTATTGAATTAATATATTTATTAATTGGAATGTCGGAGTCATTACAATCATCATGTAGGATAAGATAACTATAGAAATTATAGAATTTTGAATAAATTTGTTAATCATATCATATTTTTAATAAAAATAATTTATTCTTAAAAATTTATAAATATTATAATTTAAATTGTAGCAAATAAAAAATGAAATTTTAAAATATTGAAATTTAAAATTATCCAATTTAATAATTATTTAATTTATCAACAATAATCCATAAAAAAATATTTAGAACATTTAAAAAACAAGTATTTACGGTATTTTGCACGTTAATTTTCGGATGCAATGAATTTATCAATAGCGCTTCACAAATTACACATAACCAATAATTATTGAAATATTGCGTACTTAACATGAATTTGACATGTCAACATATCTTAAATATTTAATCAAAGATTTAGTTAACTGCGAAATATCATCATTATTTTAATTCTCAAAGTCGTTAGCTAACTCAGGGTCTTCTTTAAGAGTTTTGAATTCTATTAATTACTATTACGGATTTTGAAAGCTCTATAGGTTTTCTGACTAAAATCCCTTTAGAACAGTTTTTGCTGTATGCTGTACTGGTTCCTTTACCATGAAATATCAAATGCCAAGCCCTCCATTAAAGTACTGTTTCTTATGGAAATCAAAACATGGTTGTCCGATTGCAGCCAGAAACATTAGTTTTACCATATTGGAATTACCATTGACTTGACGGTTAAGCTAAAATTTCCCAGAAAGCAGATAGAAATTCTGTTTAATTTTGGTAACATAAAACCATTTTTCATCAATGTGTATGAAGTCAAGAACGTCTTGAAATTGGTCGTTATCATCCACAAATGATAAACAACATTCACAACGTTTCAACTGGTTGCTTTAAGTCTGCACTGGTTTTAGTGAATTTGGATAGCGTTTTATTCTTCCGTTCATACACAAACGCCATAATGTTATTAATGGAATATATATTGATTGGGTTAATCTACGTATTCTACGGTTTACATATAAGCTAATTTTTCCTAAAGATCCATCCTTTTCATGTCACAGTTTCTTTACTTTTCGACGAAATACTTACTGTTTCTCCGTTTCTTATACGTAATTTTGATTTTACTCAAATTCTTTTAACTGGTGCACTCAACATTTAAAAATTTTCAATTATCATGGTTATAGCGGTATGTTTCAATCAAAGACTTTTGTGATTTTATAGCAAAAATATTTAACAGGGATTCACGTGTATTACTTCTCATATTAACTTTTTCCATGATTGAGGATGATAAAAGTGAACCAAATTTTGAAATTTAACTCAAAGTTTAAGCGCAGCGAGTGCAATTTTGATTATAGACAAACAGTGACATTTGACAACTATTTTAATAATCAATAAAAAAAATGTAATATTTAAACAAATTAATTATTTAAACTGCGTGCCATGTCATTCATATGTGCATGACAATAGGTTATTGTAGTAGCCCATGTCATACATATATGTATGATGCCCACAGATGAATGAAACATTCTTTTATTAAACTTATGCATAATCTTGGATGAAATATAAATGGTATATTATTATTAAGAAAATACTTCATTACAATAAGCCATTTTTGGGACCCACACGACCGCTCATTCCGCCATTGGGTGAGAGAAAAAATATGTTCTCGTAATTTCTAGAGATTTTAAAATGCTGATCAACTGACGAATTAACAAGGAATTATAATAGAGATTATTTATATTTTTATTATCCAGATAGGCTTAGTCCAATAACTTTTCAATTAAAATAATAACCTTTTCCCATTAGATTTTTCAGTTAAAATTTGGAAGACTGAAAACTATTCCCTCAAAGGCCAGATAGAAGAATGAATAGATAAATAAATACCGATACGTTAAAGTGGTCAATATACTGACCAATTGTTTCCGTTAAATATATTCAATAATAAAATAATAAAAATAAAAACACACGAGATCGGAAATAGATCATTAAGTATTCTTGGTAGAGAAGAACCATGGATTTCCCAAACATCCAGTTGTCGAGGTTATGGTAATCTAAATACAATAAACAACCCAATTTACAACGTGTGAATATTTTTACTGTAAAACATCATCACCCCACAGAGTAGAGTAAGTTGAAATTTATCAAATTGCATTGAATTTGTCATCATTCCGGTACGCTTAACATGAGATTCAAATTCAACGAATTCAGGAAAATATGCGAGGATGATTTGTCTGTCCTCTGCACTTGAAAAGAAATCAACATCAAACACAGGATTTTAAATTATTGATGATTTTAGTACCAAATTTTTATCATAATTCCGTGAAAAAATGAATATAAAAAAGAATCTGTTGATTATCATGATAAAGTTTATTACACAAATATGAAGCGGCATTGTTTGATTTATGTTTTACTGTTAACGAATTGAATAAACAGCTAGTAAAGTTGGTATATATTTACTTTTTTTTAAAAATTCTTACAGATAGTAAAATTTTAGAGTATACATGATATGCCGCAAATATTATGATTTTCTCATAAATAAATTGATAAAAATTTGAATAATCATTTACATTAGAGAAATATTTCAACAAAAAATGTTGATCCCAGAACAATTGAATCAAAAAAATGTGATAAACAAAGTGAATATATTAATAACCCCCCAGGGGAGACACCTGTGTCATTTTAATAATTAGCTATTCTTTTTGAAATATTTTTGAGTCAAACGTGCAATTTTCGATACTTACCTCATATATTTTATCTTCTAGGCAAATGAACATAAAAACAACTATAAAACCAAGTATAAATATTGATAATACATTTTGATTTTATTTGTTTTTCTATTGAAAAAAAATTAAATCATATATTTTTTCCAGGTTGCATTGGTAAATTTTATTGAAGTGAAGGCATAACAATACCAGCCAGATAGATGAGAATTCAGGTAAAAATAAAAGCCAAGATCATAATATTTTAAAACGATATTCTAAGAAGTTCATGTTGTTGATCGGGTTACTTAACATATTGAAATATAACAGCTAACTAAATGATGTTAGAAAAATATTCTTGTATTATTTAATATCAATAAATGGTACGTAGGTATTCTCTGGAGTGCGTATGAAATAAGGGCAATATACTCACTCTTCTCTTAATAAATAAAAAATTTTAAAAATAAATTCAGAAATTCAGAAACAAAAATATAAATCTGTTATAGTTGGTAAAAATAACGTAAGTATTAAGAATGTTTCTAATTTCTATGTTTATATTTCCTTTTACATTTTAAAACTTTAATTTCGCTGACAAGTATTTACTATTTCAGGCAATATTGTGTTCAAAATAAGAACAAGACTTAGCCATCGTTCAGTGGATATTTTATGCTTTTTTAAAATCATATTTTAGAAATTAAAATTAGCGAAATAATTATAATTATTATTGGAAATTTGAAACTTTTGTTGAAAATTTTTAGTTTACGTTATTTTGTGAAAATAATGTGTAATTATTAATTTTTTTTATATTTTGACTTGATTTCGTTTTTTGTTATTTTATATAAATTAAATAAAATATATTTTTCTATTCTATTTTCTTTGAGAAAAATTCGGAAACCGGCAAAATCCGGTTTTTGTAAAAATCCTAATTTGTATAATAAAATTCCATGATGACTAGAATATTAGAAATGACCCAAAGTACATGAAAATAAAAGATAATAACGCAATGATAAGATTTTTACATTGGCTAATAATGCATGTCTACGATTTTTTTGACTTTCAATTTAATTGTTGAATCAATAATTTGCCAAAAGAAACATTTTATGTTCATTTTATTACCATATAAGTTACCGCATCGACTAATCTTTTCCTTAAATTCACCATTGTTGATTCGGAAGACCTTATTCAATGCAAATTACCCAATATTTTTTATTAAATAAAAAACTAATTTAAATATTTAAGAGATAACAAATAAGTATTTTTTGTATAAAATCAAGAGGGCTACATCGAAACTACGCCAAAAGAGTTTGTGTTAGAAGGGGTATTCCTGTAAAACGACATAAAATTCGAGTTCTCCTTCACATTTAAATATTTTGAATAAATGAAATTCGTTACAAAACGATTTTAACCTTCATCCGTCCCTCGGGTGTTTTTCGACCCGAAGCGATTTTGTTTTGCAAATATATCATAAAATATTAATACTACATTTCTGTAATTTCGTGACTTTGATTTTGTTGATATGATGAACTAATTTTGGAAAAGAAAAAAATATGATACCTGGATTATCTCTTGTAAAAAAAGTAACACTCCAGTTTCTCGGGTCGAAAATGACCCAAGTGCATTTTTGAAAAAATTTTTAGAATTCGCGGCGCAAACGGATGTTTATTTTTATCACCTAAAAAGTACTCTTTTCTAAGAAGTAATTTTTTCAACGAAATTTGACTGTATAGTTTTCAACAGTCGACTCAAAGACGCGGACGAGTGTGCATCAATAATATTTGTGCTACCCGTTTCATCACTTCTCGTTTTTATTGAATTTTTTGCTGGCAAAATTTCAAAAAAACTACATACGTTATAACCTTGGTAAGTGTTCATTTGAAAGAAAAAACGTTTTCATTATTTTATTACCCTTACTTACTATTTTGTGTAGACTTATCATCATGTCAAGACAAATTGAATATGAAGAAGATAATTTACTTGAATTTTCATCGGAAAATGATACCTGCTCAGAGACATCAGATCATATTGAAGAATTGATTGAAACATCTGATAGTGATATAGATGATGTACCTTCTGGATCTATATCATATCTTTCTAAGGATAAAAGTATTGAATGGCAATCAGAACCCTTTATTCAACATGGCCGTCAATCATCATCAAACGTGATTAGAACTACCCCTGGAATCACGAGATATGCTATTTCTAGCATATCAACAGAACTCTCTGCATTTCAATTATTGTTTACAAATTCTATAAAAACTATTATTCAAAATACCAATTTGGAAGGAAATCGCATATATAAAGAGGATTAGAAAAATATTGATATTATCAAATTGGATGCATATATTGGACTTTTATTGTTAGCTGGTGTATATAAATCGAATAATGAGGCTTTGGAAAATTTATGGCATGAAACAAAGGGTCGACATATATTCAGAGCTACTATGTCACTAAAACCATTCAAAATTATATCAAAAGTCATTCGATTTGATGATCGTAGTACACGAGCTGCTAGAAGAAATACTGACAAATTAGCTCCAATTCGAGAACTGTGGACTAAATGGGTCGAAAGTACAAAAATTTATTAAAGAAAAATAACATAACATAACTAGTATGTTAGTAACAATAAAACAGGCAAGCTGTTATATGGAATTGAATCTTCTAGAGTGCTCTATTTAGGGATGCTGGCACTATCATTATAATCCAAGCGAAAATTAAACAATCGATGAGTAATTGGTTCCATACCGCGGAAAATGTCCATTTCGACAATAGTAGGGTATTGTGTGGACCCGGGAACAAAGACATATGACGTCATCGATGACGTCACAAAGACATATGACGTCATACCCCCCGGGGGAGGGGGGTATTTTTTTTTTAATTTTTTTTTTAAATTTTTTTCTTTTTAAATTTTTTTTTTAAATTTTTTTTTTAAATTTATATTACGTTGCGGTATTTTAAAAATATATTACGTTGCGGTATTTTAAAAATATATTACGTTGCGGTATTTTGAAATTTTAATTATTAAATATATATTACGTTGCGGTATTTTAAAAACTTATTTTGATGGTTAAATAAAATAAAATTATTACACACAATACTCAGACAAAATATTCTGTTCCCCTATGGTCACACACACAATGTATAAAAATATTATTAATGTCCACACACGCAACAAGTTAGTGTTCTCATCGATATATTATTAATCTATATACTCCGAGTTTATCCGACAAAATATTCTGTCCCCCTATGGGTACTGCTAACAAGGGTACTGATCGCGCTCAACAACTCGCAAGGGTATTATTAAACAATGTAATAAAACATATATTATTATTATTATTATTATTATTATTATTATTATTATTATTATTATCATTATTATTATTATTATTATTATTATTATTATTATTATTATCATTATTATTATTATTATTATTATTATTATTTGTTAAATATTATTATTATTATTTGTTAAATATTATTATTATTTGTTAAATATTTTTATTATTATTTGTTAAATATTATTATTATTATTATTATTATTATTATTATTATTATTATTATTAGTATTATTATTATTATTATGGGTACTGCTCACAAAGGTAAATGTCACAAAGTTACTGTTAAAAAATATTCAAGACAAAACATTAACAAAGAAATTATACTTGAAATATCACTAAAATTTATTAACACACTGGGTAAAGGTCATAAAGGTAACTAACAAAACTTTAACATATTATTATTACACACAATGTATAAAAATTGTTCACAAAGTTACTGTTAAAAATATTCAAGACAAAACTTTAACAAAGAAATTCTAAATATTATACTTTAAATATACACTAAAATTTATTAACACATTCATCATCTCCACAGTTCATAACATTTTCAAATACAATTTCAAAGTATTATTATTATTATTATTATTATTATTATTATTATTATTATTATTATGTATTATTATTATTACGCGCGCGGGGAATATTATTATCATATATACTCTTAATCTATCCGACAAGATATTCTGTCCCCCTAAGGGTAATGCTCACATGGGTAATAGTCAAAAGTGTACTACTCACATTCAACATGTCTCAAAGGGTATAATATAATTATTATTAAATTCTGACCAACTTAAATCAATGAAGGGGTAGAACAAAAATATATTACGTTGCGGTATTTTAAATTTTAAAATATTTTAAAAACTTATTTTGATACTAAAGTTTACTTAATTAACAAAGACATAATTATTGCACATGCTTTGCATAAATATTATTATTTTTTAAATTTTCAATATTTTCTTTTAAAGTATTAACACGCGCGGGAGTTATTATTATTATTATTATTATTATTATTATTATTGTTAATGAAAAATCTAAAATATTGTTTACATACACAACCCATCAACCATTATTATTATTATCAATATTAAAAACCTAAAATATTTTCTACACACATATAAAACCCATTAAACTTTTATTATTATTATTATTATTAATATTATTATTATTATTATTATTATTATTATTATTATTATTATTATTATTATCTATATTATGATTATTATCAATATCAGTCAAAAACCTAAAATAATTTTTACACACTAAGTTATGGGGTAGAGAATTATTATATGTTTGCAATATTCTGTGTTTGCCTTTACAGGAAGTTGACAATAAGGAGCGATAATTTTATACATACATTCTATATACACATACCTTGTTTAACATGGGTGTATATACTCCTAGTCTATCCGACAAAATATTCTGTCCCCTTATGGGTATTGCTCATATGGGTACTACTCACAATCAACATGTCGCAAGGGTTTTCGATTTTAAAGCATATTATGGTTTATTAAGGTTAGTAAATAAAACTTATCACACATACTATTTAAACGATAAAAATCAAGACAAGAGAGGACAAGGCAAAGTGTATGCATTTAGTATTGCCAGGCCTAATGAGCAGTGACCAAATATCTGTGCCTGAAAGACACGGTGGATATTTGTTCGCGTCCACAAGGGTCGTCTGTGCCTCCCCCAAGTGGGGTCAGAAGAACCTGGGCATTATAGCTTTCCGTACGGAACATTACGCCTAGCATGGGTAGTCAACTACCAGCACATTCGAAACGTATAATTTCAAAATACATGCGTCATTGGCACTATAACCAAATTAATTAATGTTTTCACTAACACAAATATATATTTACAGAGGCCTCCCACTAGTTGGATTACAACCGCCCACCACGACGATCAGCTTGTAAATATATATTAATTAAGGGATAAAGAGGACCCACCCAACCCTATTATATTTAATTTACAAAAGGTTTCTCGCTCTTCTGCTGGTAATCTATCTCAAATTATCATCTCCATCGGGCCATTTGGAATACATCTTGCAAATTGGACGTATTTCTTAGTTTCTGATGCGGCGTCAACTATCATTGCTAAAATTTATATTGATTTAAAAGCAATTAACTTACATTATCTAGCATTTTATCGTCACAAATTAAATTCTGTCTGACTATTAGGCAACTGTTATTTGTGGTATACTTTTTCAATGTCAATTCCCACCATAAAACACAGATACCTAAATATAATATATATATTTTAAAGAATTAATTCATGTCTTACATTAATAATAATATTCTTCAGGTATGACGAGTACTTTACTTAATTGCTAAAACATCGGTTTTTTCCAATTTTTCTTGACATTCGTTGAGAGAAAGTTTACATAATTTAAGTAAACATTCATGTTGAAGGACACCCACAATCAGATAATTCATTTAAGAAATCCAGAACATAAGTCATTTAGTGTTTCACCATTTTGTCTGGTTCATAATCCAATAATTCATGTTTTAATAAGAAATCTCTAAATCCAGAACATAAGTCCTTTAGTGTTTCATCTTCTTCATAATTCATTTTCTTCATTACTAAGTAAAATAATTAAAATATTATAGTAAATTCTTTATTTACTTACTTTATGGATACTAAAACGAAAGAAATAAAGTTATATGTAAAGTTTATTTAAATAATTTAAATTTAGTTATTTAAAAATATTTAAACAATTTAGTTATTTAAGCATATTTAAACATTATTATATAGTATAATTTTATATAATATTATAATTTTATGTATTCTAAATTTAATAATAAATACAGTATAATTTTATATAATATTATAATATTATGTTTTGTAAATTTAATATATCCTTCATTTAATTTTTTAAATTCAAAAATTTATAATGAAGATTCTTTGAATTAAAAAATATTCTGTTAGTATTTCCAGGCAGAAAACAATGAATTCAATAATTAAAATCTTAATTTTCATGTTGTTAGGGTTGTGGCCAGAAGTTAATCGCCATCTAATCGTTTGTTCTCAATTTCGCTCATTTTTGTTCAAAACATTCAGGAGAGTTGTTATCTGGAAAGTTTCTTTGAGCTCAGCTTTGTTAAAACATTCACGGTATTCTTGAAAGATGTGACACTGGAAATAAATTAACAATGGGTGGTCATTCATACATGTTGTTGGTCTGAGCTGTCGATTTATTTGGAAATAGATATAATAATAATATAGTATTTTTGAGTATGTTTTAGTTAATTTATAAATAACAGTATTTTGATATATCAATAAAGACCATATACTCAGAGTTTATCCGACAAAATATTCTGTCCCCCTATGGGTATTGCTAGCAAGGGTACTGGTTACATTCAACATGTCGCATGGGTATATTAATCAGTTAGAAATTCTTAGGTAATTTAGTGAGATGATCAGAAATTCGTGAATATTTTAAATATAACTTTACACTTATTTCGAGCAACTAATTTATTGGTTAACTTTGTAGTCATTTAAAGCAAAAATTAATTTATTCATCTAATGTTCGTTACAATAGTTAATAATATGAGAAAAACATGGTCATTATTCATTGATAATTTTAAATTTTTTTTTTAAGAATAAGATTTTTTTTTTTTTTTATCAAAATTTGTGTTAATTTGACTGATTCAATTTGATGGAGTTCTTGTTAATTCGTTTTATTATATATACTCTGAGTTTATCCGACAAGATATTTTCTCCCTCTATGGGTACTGTTCACAATTGGTACTGCTCGTAAGGGTACTGGTCGTAAAGGTACTGTTGTGTTTTAATGATTTTATTTAGGCAAATTTTTGGTTTTTATTTGGCATTAAATTCATTGATAATTTTTTAGAGTTAGCGGGATTTTACTAACATTTTTTGTGAATTTCATGTTAATTGAAAGAATATTTAAAAATTTAAGGTTTTAGTGTTAGTTCTAAGACAAATTTAGTTAATTTCTTGATAATTTGCTATATTTTATTAATTTTGATGATGATGATGACTTTGTAATGATAATTTGACTAAATAATTTTTCATATATTTTTCTAAGAATATTTACACATTGATGAACTTTAAAATATTGAAAATCGAAAGTTGAAACCATCTAATTTTTTCACGATGATGATATATTTGAAATCTACTTGAAAATTATTGTAAAATATACTGAAATTTGTGATTTAGTTTGAAAGATATATCATGTTATAATGGCTATAATTAGTTGAATCGATGAAGAATTATGATCAATCAATGAGATATTATCATCTCTAGTTAGGTATTTGATGGTAAATGTGGTGAAATATTTGTAGAAAATATTGATTTTAGTAAATTTTGATTTTTTAATGGGTTCTTACTACATGAATTTAGATACTACATTATTTCAATGGAAGGATGTCTGTAACAATTAAATAAAATTCATAATTTGAAGAATTTTCTATGGATTTTAAGAGAATTGATATATTAAAGGTCTGATATATTAAAGTCGGTTGGTTAAGGTGGTAATAGATGATTTTTAAGGGGGTGTTTAAAATGATTGAAATATTTGGTTAGGGATCAGTTAAGGTGGAAATGTTTGAAATCTCTATTTAAATCGACAATGTTCTTATTGGTAAAATTTTAAAGGGAAATAGTCAGTATTTAGCTAGGAATTAATAATAGTTCCTGTGAAATTATATCGTTTTAGAGGTTTATTAGGTTGTGATGAATGTTATTGCACAATAATTTAGATTTATGTTTTAGAACCAGTTTTTTATTAATTATCCACTGTTTTATTAAGTCGTTTAGGGTTAATGATCAATTTACTTGGTTTTCACAATGAAATATTTGAAATCTTTAGAATTAATTGGGATTGATATCAAAGGTTATTGCTTTAAATTATTTTACTTAAGAAGTTATTTTATTCATTGTGGGGACATCAGTGACAAATCTTGAGAAATATTGACTTAAAAGTTGGAAATCGACAACAGCTAAAGAAAATTGATCTTTATTGAAGGAATTTTATGATTTTAATTAGATTTCTAGAAATTAAATCGGTTGAATATTAAAGGTAAAATCTATTGAAGGAATATTATTATCGGATGGATAAATCTTTCAATGATATTTTGCTAAATTACTTTTGCTAAATATTATTTTAAATGACTAAAAATGACAAAGTTAACCAATATTCTTAAATTATTAGCATAAAATATCCCTGTTTTGGTAAAAGTTACTCAAAAATCCCTATTTAAAAAGGTTAACCATATATTTCTCACAAAGATATATTACACCCAATGTTCATCTCATTAAATTAGAAAAGAATTATAACCCTATATTTCTAACTAATAAGCACCTTATTTGGTTAAATGATAACCGTATTTCTAATATGACTCCTTTAATTATTTTTGCCTCAAACAAATTTACTCCAAATGATAAAAAAAAAATTTAAAATTATCAATGAATAATGACCATGTTTTTCTCATATTATTAACTATTGTAACGAACATTAGATGAATAAATTAATTTTTGCTTTAAATGACTACAAAGTTAACCAATAAATTAGTTGCTCGAAATAAGTGTAAAGTTATATTTAAAATATTCACGAATTTCTGATCATCTCACTAAATTACCTAAGAATTTCTAACTGATTAATATACCCATGCGACATGTTGAATGTAACCAGTACCCTTGCTAGCAATACCCATAGGGGGACAGAATATTTTGTCGGATAAACTCTGAGTATATGGTCTTTATTGATATATCAAAATACTGTTATTTATAAATTAACTAAAACATACTCAAAAATACTATATTATTATTATATCTATTTCCAAATAAATCGACAGCTCAGACCAACAACATGTATGAATGACCACCCATTGTTAATTTATTTCCAGTGTCACATCTTTCAAGAATACCGTGAATGTTTTAACAAAGCTGAGCTCAAAGAAACTTTCCAGATAACAACTCTCCTGAATGTTTTGAACAAAAATGAGCGAAATTGAGAACAAACGATTAGATGGCGATTAACTTCTGGCCACAACCCTAACAACATGAAAATTAAGATTTTAATTATTGAATTCATTGTTTTCTGCCTGGAAATACTAACAGAATATTTTTTAATTCAAAGAATCTTCATTATAAATTTTTGAATTTAAAAAATTAAATGAAGGATATATTAAATTTACAAAACATAATATTATAATATTATATAAAATTATACTGTATTTATTATTAAATTTAGAATACATAAAATTATAATATTATATAAAATTATACTATATAATAATGTTTAAATATGCTTAAATAACTAAATTGTTTAAATATTTTTAAATAACTAAATTTAAATTATTTAAATAAACTTTACATATAACTTTATTTCTTTCGTTTTAGTATCCATAAAGTAAGTAAATAAAGAATTTACTATAATATTTTAATTATTTTACTTAGTAATGAAGAAAATGAATTATGAAGAAGATGAAACACTAAAGGACTTATGTTCTGGATTTAGAGATTTCTTATTAAAACATGAATTATTGGATTATGAACCAGACAAAATGGTGAAACACTAAATGACTTATGTTCTGGATTTCTTAAATGAATTATCTGATTGTGGGTGTCCTTCAACATGAATGTTTACTTAAATTATGTAAACTTTCTCTCAACGAATGTCAAGAAAAATTGGAAAAAACCGATGTTTTAGCAATTAAGTAAAGTACTCGTCATACCTGAAGAATATTATTATTAATGTAAGACATGAATTAATTCTTTAAAATATATATATTATATTTAGGTATCTGTGTTTTATGGTGGGAATTGACATTGAAAAAGTATACCACAAATAACAGTTGCCTAAGAGTCAGACAGAATTTAATTTGTGACGATAAAATGCTAGATAATGTAAGTTAATTGCTTTTAAATCAATATAAATTTTAGCAATGATAGTTGACGCCGCATCAGAAACTAAGAAATACGTCCAATTTGCAAGATGTATTCCAAATGGCCCGATGGAGATGATAATTTGAGATAGATTACCAGCAGAAGAGCGAGAAACCTTTTGTAAATTAAATATAATAGGGTTGGGTGGGTCCTCTTTATCCCTTAATTAATATATATTTACAAGCTGATCGTCGTGGTGGGCGGTTGTAATCCAACTAGTGGGAGGCCTCTGTAAATATATATTTGTGTTAGTGAAAACATTAATTAATTTGGTTATAGTGCCAATGACGCATGTATTTTGAAATTATACGTTTCGAATGTGCTGGTAGTTGACTACCCATGCTAGGCGTAATGTTCCGTACGGAAAGCTATAATGCCCAGGTTCTTCTGACCCCACTTGGGGGAGGCACAGACGACCCTTGTGGACGCGAACAAATATCCACCGTGTCTTTCAGGCACAGATATTTGGTCACTGCTCATTAGGCCTGGCAATACTAAATGCATACACTTTGCCTTGTCCTCTCTTGTCTTGATTTTTATCGTTTAAATAGTATGTGTGATAAGTTTTATTTACTAACCTTAATAAACCATAATATGCTTTAAAATCGAAAACCCTTGCGACATGTTGATTGTGAGTAGTACCCATATGAGCAATACCCATAAGGGGACAGAATATTTTGTCGGATAGACTAGGAGTATATACACCCATGTTAAACAAGGTATGTGTATATAGAATGTATGTATAAAATTATCGCTCCTTATTGTCAACTTCCTGTAAAGGCAAACACAGAATATTGCAAACATATAATAATTCTCTACCCCATAACTTAGTGTGTAAAAATTATTTTAGGTTTTTGACTGATATTGATAATAATCATAATATAGATAATAATAATAATAATAATAATAATAATAATAATAATAATAATAATAATAACTCCCGCGCGTGTTAATACTTTAAAAGAAAATATTGAAAATTTAAAAAATAATAATATTTATGCAAAGCATGTGCAATAATTATGTCTTTGTTAATTAAGTAAACTTTAGTATCAAAATAAGTTTTTAAAATATTTTAAAATTTAAAATACCGCAACGTAATATATTTTTGTTCTACCCCTTCATTGATTTAAGTTGGTCAGAATTTAATAATAATTATATTATACCCTTTGAGACATGTTGAATGTGAGTAGTACACTTTTGACTATTACCCATGTGAGCATTACCCTTAGGGGGACAGAATATCTTGTCGGATAGATTAAGAGTATATATGATAATAATATTCCCCGCGCGCGTAATAATAATAATACATAATAATAATAATAATAATAATAATAATAATAATAATAATAATAATAATAATACTTTGAAATTGTATTTGAAAATGTTATGAACTGTGGAGATGATGAATGTGTTAATAAATTTTAGTGTATATTTAAAGTATAATATTTAGAATTTCTTTGTTAAAGTTTTGTCTTGAATATTTTTAACAGTAACTTTGTGAACAATTTTTATACATTGTGTGTAATAATAATATGTTAAAGTTTTGTTAGTTACCTTTATGACCTTTACCCAGTGTGTTAATAAATTTTAGTGTATATTTAAAGTATAATTTCTTTGTTAATGTTTTGTCTTGAATATTTTTTAACAGTAACTTTGTGACATTTACCTTTGTGAGCAGTACCCATAATAATAATAATAATAATAATAATAATAATAATAATAATAATAATGATATTTAACAAATAATAATAATAATAATAATAATAATAATAATGATAATAATAATAATAATAATAATAATAATAATGATAATAATAATAATAATAATAATAATAATAATAATAATAATAATGATAATAATAATAATAATATTAATGATAATAATAATAATAATAATAATAATAATAATAATATATGTTTTATTACATTGTTTAATAATACACTTGCGAGTTGTTGAGCGCGACCAGTACCCTTGTTAGCAGTACCCATAGGGGGACAGAATATTTTGTCGGATAAACTCGGAGTATATAGATTAATAATATATCGATGAGAACACTAACTTGTTGCGTGTGTGGACATTAATAATATTTTTATACATTGTGTGTGTGACCATAGGGGAACAGAATATTTTGTCTGAGTATTGTGTGTAATAATTTTATTTTACTTAACCATCAAAATAAGTTTTTAAAATACCGCAACGTAATATATTTTTAAAATACCGCAACGTAATATATTTTTAAAATACCGCAACGTAATATAAATTTTAAAATACCGCAACGTAATATAAATTTTAAAAAAAAAATTAAAAAAAAAAAAATTTTAAAAAGAAAAAAATTAAAAAAAAAATTAAAAAAAAAATACCCCCCTCCCCCGGGGGGTATGACGTCATATGTCTTTGTGACGTCATCGATGACGTCATATGTCTTTGTTCCCGGGTCCACACAATACCCTACTGACAATACTGCCAAAGAAGCCGGCTAAATATGGGATTAAATTTTGGGTGCTGTGCGATAGTAAAAATAGTTATGTATGGAATATAGATATATACACTGGAAAAGTAGCTGGTGAAGCACCTGAAAGGAATCAAGGAAGGCGAGTGGTTTTAGATTTGTGCCAACAACTTGAAGGGAGGAATGTAACAGTTGACAACTTTTTCACTTCTTATGAACTAGGTCAAATATTACTTTCCAAAAAAAATACTATGATTGGCAAAATAAAACGTCAATTCCACCCGTATTGCTCGAAGTAAAAGGCAAGGCAATTTTTATTTCAAAATTTGCATTTTACAAAGGATACAACCTTAGTGTCATACATTCCTAAAAAAATAAATGTGTTGTCCTTCAGAGTACTCTTTACAAAACAAAAGAATTGTCAAGTGGTTCTGAAAATAAACCTAATATTATATTAGATTATAATGCAACGAAAGGAGGAGTTGATACCTTAGACAAAATAATAGCCAATTACAATAACCAATTGAGATCAAACGAACGAATAAGAATTTTATTTTTCTCCAAAGAGGACAGTGGATCAATTTTGAATAATGTCATTTTGTCCATTTCACTGTCATGTCCTATGTCAGATGTTAATGCAGCCATAATCATACGACTATTGATTTTCATTGTTTCTGGTATCCATGAAATAAACGCCAAAGTACCCTGATGTTTTAATTCGGACAACTGAGAAAATCTGTTGGATAATTCTTCAATTAAATAATTTCTGATTTCCGTTTTGCAAACAAATCGATTTGAAAAATCCGACATAGCATGATTCAATATTATTTCCGCACGAATACATAATACAATATCGTTGTTTTTATCGACGAACTTATCTGTGAATTTAGAAGACTCGATCCCATGCATAATCATGAAAAATGATGGCAACAACTGTGAAAGTTCCGTGACAATCGATACAATTAATTTATCGGGAATTTTTCCTTGGAAACCAGTATAAATGAGATCGCCTTTCACAAAGGTAATGTTTCGAAAAGATGTAAGACAGAATTTCTGATCACAACCTACATCACATCGCAAATCCATTCCGACCGCCATTCTTCCAAAATACATTTCAAAAATTTACCAAATTTAATCCAAATAAACAAACCAAAAAATCCAATCTAATTTTATAAATCAATCAATCAAAAACTACCATTCAAAAACTTACCATCAATAATGCACATTAGAATCTACGTCTCGCGTCTGTGTGCGCACACCAACAAGAATCGGTCTAACCAGACCGCGCACACAGACGCGAATATAAAAAAGAGCTAAAAAACTGCCAGTCAGAGGCAATCCCTCTCTGACTGTTCGAAACAGTACTCGAAGAAAAACAAATAGATGGCCAATTACTGTTTTTGCAAATATATTAGATATATCTATATCAATGCATTTATTTTATTTACAGTTGTTTGTCCAGATTGGAATATAAAAAAAATTAACGAAGGCGAATTTTCATTGAAACCGTGGGCGAATTATTGATAAAAGAACAAATGACAAGACGGACCCATTTGCCACGAGCGGCTAATTGCCAACAATTTATGTTAGAACAAAAATGCACAACTACATCTCCTTTAGAAGTACCAACAGCAAGGATACGTGGTCAAAAAAGAGGTAGATGTCACATTTGTCCAAAATCGGACAATAAACATACATTAGAATGTAAATATTGTAAAAGATTTATTTGTAAGGCACACTCCTATAACGTATGTAATAAATGTAATAAATAAATAATTAACAGATAAATCGCTCTTTATTATTCCTAAACAGTCAACATTGCCGTTACTAATAAAACTAATTTAATTATTTGCATTTTGTTTCGTTTAAGTCCACAATTTCTACCTGGGTCGAAAAAGACCCGAGGGACTTAAGTGTACAGTCGATTTAAGGGACGGATGAAGGTTAACAAACTGAAATTATTATAAAAAACAAAATTAAAAACTAATATTTTTCTTTTTTAAATCAAAAAAATATTACATTTTATATTTATAATAAAACATATTTTATGCTTTATATTATCCTTCTAGCTTTTTCAGAGTAAAATTTGTTAATAAAATCTGTAATATCTTCATTAGATAATCGGGTTATTTTAAATGATTCTAATAGTATATTTAACATTTCATAATTAAAAATAGTGATTTTATATGTGAATGGACCCCTGTGAGGCCCGGAAGCATTGTTGGCTTTTGATATCCCATTGGTACCACACTGAAAACAATTCTCATTTTTATCTGAGCATAATGTATCGGTTTAATAAAGTTTAAGTGTGGGGACATATAATAAAACCTTTTTTCAAAAAAAAAAAACCCTTTTTCAAAAAGTGCAGTTTTTTCTTGAAAAATTATAAAATATTGTAAAAACTTAGAATCTAAAATAATGATAGTCTAGATTTATTTTTGCTCACAGTCACCGGAACTTTAAGTTGTTTGTTCGCGGCGAGCGATTTTATGTTTTTCTTCTTACCCACGTTATTAGTCTGTCACTGTCAGGTTTTTTTTCACTTTCAAAATGTAAAAAATGTAAGATGTAATATGTAAAAATAATTGTTTTGTTTAAATCTTTATGATATTAGTCATCATATAGTTAAAATCACTAACATGTGTAAACCAAAAAAGTGAAAAAAACACCTGTTATATTATTTCTTAAGCGTTATACTTTTCGCAATTTTATAATCTCCGAGTTCGAGGTTGTGGGAGTTGACAACCCTATGTGAAATTGATAACGAGACCACTAATGTAGTTGTATTAGCTCAAATGCTGTAAAACATTTATAAGGAATTCATTAGTAAGAGTGTAAATTTAAGTGGCGCATTCCTAATTATAATTTCTTACATCATCAGTTAACAGATTAAATAAATTATTTATCAGATCTCATTCATACGTAACTTTATCAATATTACTGGTTTGATTATTAAATATATCTTTGCAACATCTATTTGTAATAAATTATTAATCAAATTTATCTAATTAACTATTATAAAATACTTGAAATCAAAATAATTGAAATGGATTTCATTGTCTATTTCACTATAATCTTGGCTCAATTCCAACAAAATCATGGGATACATTGCGTCTTTGATAACGTTTTTCCTATCATTTAACGACAATCTTTGGAATCCTGAACACATAATGGTGGATAAAAATAAAATTGAAGGATATCATCAAATTAATACTAAATAAGGTTTATTAATAACATTAAAATGTAATGTCTAAAATTATTTGAAATTATTTCAAGTGAGTTTCAATGTGCGTTGAAACTGTTATGGTCATCCTAACATTAATGGAGAATTTTAAATACTTTTAAAAGAAAGATTTGTATAACCACATAAAAATGTAATTTTTTAAAGGTATGTTTTTAAAAAAATATGTATTATCGGTTCGTCCACATATTATTAAAATATTATTAAATATATTATTAGAGTCATACATACTATTAAAGTTTATTGCACACGACCTCCACAGATTTTAAAAATTGCCAACTAGTTAAATTTGTTGGGTTATTGGGTCGTTGGTGATATTTATATATTACAAATTCTTACTCTGACTCCAAGCGTGGTTTTAACTGACCCACAAATAAAAATCGACAACAGGAACCTTTATTAATAATCACAAATAGTTTTCACTACACAATCACACATTTGGTTCAACAATCTGGCCTACGATTATACAGTGCTTATTACGACACTCTCAGACGAATAACACTCGCGTACAGCACCGGGTTGAAGGATCACTAGCTATCGATTGGTTCTAATAACTGGGAATTTGAGCTGGTTGTTTTCTTGCTGTGACTTGGATTCTACTCGCTAAACATTTCCTTAAGCACTCTGATCAATAATAAGCTTTAGTCTCTTCTTTAATTTTCTTGGACAACTTTCTTCAAATATCTCAATAGCTTCTCCTAACCTGGTTCCAATCAATTCTTCTCTGACGATTTCCTTAGATAATTGTTCTCCGACAATTATTCTGACAATTATTCTTTTAACAATTCATCTTGGTAAATTTTCCATAATTTCCGTTATAAATTTTTTGTCTCTCCAATTTCTGTTACAATTTCTCGTCTCTTTCTTCTGTCTCTGTTTCTTTTTTATAAAGCTCATCAATTTGTGGTACTTGGACTTATCTTTCTGTTTTCCCAATCTGCCTTTGGGACGAATCATTTTGCTTCCCACTACCTCTGACAGCTGTCGATATAATTTTTAATTTTCCTTTTTCGTTTATCCGCCTTTCTTATTCAAATCCGCTATCTTTGACAGGCTGTCGAGATATATATTCTCTATTTTTGTTTTTTGGAATTCGAAATTCCTTTTCCCCCTTTTTGTACTTCTTAATTAATGATGGATGACCTTTGTTTTAATTTCTCGCATGCTTTCTTTTGTTTGATTTCTTTTTCTCATTTCTCATTTATTTTACTTCCGTTTTCTTCCCCGAGCTTCCACAGATTGTCCCGTTTGTCATTACGATTTTCCCACAGGTAATTTTTATTTATTTATCAATTATTTATTATTTAGGTATTCTCAACAAATTTCAAAAACAAATGCTTTGACAAAATCCTAGAAACTCAATGGCCGGTAGGTAAGTTGATGAATGAGTAAAAGACAACGGTTAAGAAAATAAATAGACAGAAACGATGTCACGATAAGAAACCAATAGTTAAGTAGTTTCAAAATACGAGACGATGAAATGAAATGTAAATGAATTAACGCCAGTTTCAAAACCAGAGGAAGCATCGATAAATCACACGCTACTCGGCTCAAAAAGAGCTTCTCGTAAACAACTGGTGAATGTAGCATGAAAGTAAGCCTTTGAGACTTTAAATTAATGAAGAATTGAAAATTGAGAAATACTAATTCAGAGGATACTTTCGCAATCCCTGGTACACATGTGTAACAATAAGTTTTATGTCAAAACTAAACACCTTAAATTGGGTTAAATTTGATTTATATGCCTATCATTTATTTATGTTGCTCGAGCAAGATGAATGACATAGCATATTTAGTGATTTAGAATTCTAATGTTCATAAAAAAAATACTTCGCGTAAGGATAAATGAATAATTTTGTTACTGATTTGAAACAATATTATAAAAGTCATGCAATTATTAAAAATAATTCAAGTTAATAAAAATAAATTCCGAAAAAACAAATCGACAGTTGTATTCAAAGTGAAATTGAAATGAAATTTATCCCGATTTAAAATAGTTAAAAATAAGTCTCGAAAGGATGGATAAAAAAGCAGTAAAATTCTATGACTTCTGCTGAATAAAGATGTCGAAAGTGAATTATCAGTTTCTGTATTTTCCAAACTATTCTGCAAAAATTCAAATAGTTATGTAACTTTAGACAAATGTCTTTTTATTAAAATCTTTTTATTAAGTTAGGTAAGTCAATAAATAAATTTATTGAACATAAATGCTTCTAAACTAATTTTTTCTTTTCGTTGTTGAATTTTGTTTCTAAATATTTTAACCCTTAAAACTATGTCACCAAAGCAAAAGTCGATACCTGTTTCAGAAAAACTTTCACTAGTACAACGATCGAAACGAGGAGAGAAACATAATAAATTTCGTCGAAAGTTCTGTAAAGAAAATTTCCCCTGATATCGTGAGACGATCATTCGAATGTTGCGCCGTAGGTCAGTTTGGAAAAAAAATTCCACACGATAAATTAAACAAACGGTTTTTGCATGTCTTAAATTCTGACCGAACTGAAGTTGGCGGATTAACGATCCTGCTAGAAGAGGAGAATGAAGTAGAAAGTGACTAAGAGGAAAATTTTGAGTTTGTTGAAGCTGATGAGACGGACCATAATTCAGATGATGCTAGTGACACCGACAACAACTCCAGTGATGACGCTAGCGAAAACACCATTTTTGATTAACAATGTACCTACGATTTCAAATTTAATAACACTTTAGCTACCTTGAATATAACTTTAAGTAATAAATGTGCAATTTTTTAACCTACATATATTAAGGTATATTCCAAATAATGGACCGTCATAGTATTTGGATTTCACATTTTCTCTGAAAAGTGACATTCTCCAATTAGTATACCATGGTATTATAATATGGACACTATTATTCACAAAAATTTATTTCATAAAACTTTGCTTTAAAAACATCCTTTGAAAATTATTTCATTAAAAATTTCTTAACTTTTTTTTAAATTCTCAGTAGCCATCGGTTTTTCCAAATATCTTATCATAAATTAAAAAATATTACTTTACTTTTTACTTTACATTAATTTAAAAATATTACTTTACTTATTTTAAATTATTACTTACTTTTAAAATATTTCCCTAATTTACTTAATTTTTTATTATTACCTCCATTTCTCATTTTTTGAAAATATCTCACCAAAAATTTCAAATCTATTACTTATATTTAAAATATTGCCCTAATTTATTTTAATTTACTTTAATTTTTAATTATTACCATATTATCTCTGTATTTAAATATTAATTTGCCCTAATTTACTTTAATTTAAAATTATCACCGTAATTTTACGTGACCGTCGATTCATCAAAATATATTACCAAAAATTCATGCATTATATAGACCTTAAATTACCTTGGCTTTTTTAACAGGAGTCGGATTTTCTATACAAAAAATCCAGAGACCAAAGAGACCCCCTGACTATAATGTGAATGCCATTACTCGTTTCCAGTAATGGAAAATACCCTGTAGCACCCGGCAGCATTGGCTTTTTAGTGAGAGTTGGAGATACGGTCAAAGATACACTCTCACTATAGTGTGAATTTCAAAAAATATACTGTATTTGGATTTCACATTTTCTCTGAAAAATTACATCTTCTAATTAGTACAGGAATACCTCGAACAGTACGGTTAATCGGTTCTGGAATTAAGCCTACTATTTGAAACCGGACTATTCGAGGCATTCTGGCGCTAATAAATTTACGGCTTAGTACCCCTATTAAGAAATTTAAAAATCGTGATTATAATCTAGTAAACAAAAAATATTTTGTTATGTATTTTTATTTTTCTGATATTCAAGAGCAAAACAAGCATATTTAACACAGTTGTACATTTAAATATATATTTATTGAAATTTATAAGCCGGTAATACCAATTCATTGCAACTAAATCAAAAAAAAAGAATTTATTTCATTTTAAAAATATTAAAAATAGCTGATGAAAAACAAGTAAATAAAATTAAATAAACACATCAATTTAATTTAAAAAAGATCAACAAAAGGAATTCACTTAAATTCTAATGTTTAGATTCATTTAACTACAAACCAGAAATTAAACGTAACAAAACAAATTATTAAACACCGTATGATTTTATAATAACGAATAAATTCTAAAAAATTAATTAAAAAAAACTTTTTTAAATTTCGAAAATTTTATTTAATCATTTTAAAAACAATCATATTTTGAAAATTTCAAAACCGTACTATAGAGAAACCGTACTGATCGAAACCGTACTATGCGAGGTATTCCTGTATACCATGATATTATAAAAGGCACTCTATGGTATATATATATATATATATATATATATATATATATATATATATATATATATATATATATATATATATATATATATATATATATATATATATATATATATATATATATATATTATAATACAAAAATATGCATCATATGACTGGTTTACAAAATCAGTTATATTATTCCTGTTCTATTCAAGAGTATATAGATAACAAACTAACTCTGGATGGTTTAAGAGTGATTTCAAATGACATTAACAATCAATGCACATGTTTTGAATTACCACCAACTAAACACGTAGTACTGAATTATATTATAATTATTCTTGTAAACAACTCTAAGAGAATGTATTTTATAATATATCAGCTGTTACTCCTGGCGAGGATAATATTATAGATGAAACAATGATAGCACCAGCAGTACACACATAATATAATCAATTTTTGGATATTCCTGACAGTCGTAAGTATAAAAACATAGTTTTAATATAATATATTAGCATTTTCATAAAGTGCTACAAACATGCACATCGTGTACCCCCTCTGGTACACGATACCCAAATGGCAAAAATGTTAAAATAACAAATATCACGAAAGTGTTAAAATACCCTAAATTATTATTCTTTCTGGCATAGACAAAAAATATTTTAGGTCAGTGTCATTAATAAAATTTATCAAATAAATCTTTAAACTTAAATGTCAGATTTTAGATTCTTTTAAGAATTAAAAATGTTAATGAACATGTAGCAAATGGAAACGTGAAGAGAAAGGTTGTTTGTGAAAAATGGCTGTTTAATAGAGCGAATTAATAATTTGTATTAGATTTAATTTTCCAATTACTATACACAAAGCAAAGTTCTAAACTTAAAATGTCTTTAAGAGTTTAATCATTTCTCCTCTTCTCATTCGTAGTCTATTCCAGCAACAGACCATGTTTAGTAAAAGATCTATGAAGTTCAAGTCCTTGATGTGAAACACAACTTTATTACGAAATATGTACATAAAATCTTTCAAAGAATAATTTATAGCTAATAAAATCCTATTATGATTAATGGCTCAATCTGTATATTAAAAATCTTTATTGATTTTTGCATTTATAACATTAAAAAAGATATTACCCGGCATCAATTTGGCAAATTTTACAATAAATTGAGAATGATATACGAAATGATCCATCATAAATGACCAAACGGTATGTATTGAATCTTTCGCCGAAATCAAATTCTTTATTCGCCGACAAAAAAATGATCTCTGAAAATTAAAATAACTTGACATTGTAATGGCAATTGCAAATTGCAACGATAAAATATTTTTAGTAGAATTATAAAAAATAAAATTACGCTAAACTTTCTTTGTTTACAGAATGCCCATTTAAAATTTATGTAAAAAGAAAACAAATTTATAGATCCTTAATTAAGGTTCTCAACATTTCAACAGAGATGATCAAATCAAATGACGCTAAGATGTTAATTTTTTTTATTTAATGATCGCCATTAAGTTTTAGTGATCTTTATCAATCCAAATAAAACATTCATATCAAAATAATAATAATTGTCAACAATTGTTTACTTAATGTAACAAAATTTTTTGAAATAATTGGCAAATGTTTTTTAAATATATCATATATTTTGTAACTTTAACACATTAATTCTGATGTTTCTTTTAATTTATTACTAACATTACATGGTATCACGACAACTGGTTCTCCGACAAATGATTCACGACATTTTAAGATTTTAATTATTTTAAAGTGATAACAAAAAAAATGCGTAACCGAAAGTTGTGAACCACATGTCGTGAACCATTTTTCAGTGAACCAGTTGTCGTGGATCCCATTACATACGCAAAGTCAATAATATATTATTATTTGATAAAGTGTACAGTACTTCTTTTTAATAGTCTGTACTACCTAATTTTTATGTACTCTTTAAGAACTGGTTTTCTCATGTGGTGTACTTCTTTTACTGTTTCGAATAATGTTGTGGAAATCAATTATTTAGATTATTTATGTATTCAGAGAGAATGACGTAATACAGAAAATAGATTCTAAAGGCAGATTATTATGTGGTAGAAAATCACGAAATTGTTATTAATAACAGTGACGTCTTCGAAGAACTTAGGCGAGTAAGCATGTATTGTTTCACGGAAAAAAATGGAAATTAAAATAAAATAGAAATAAACTTTCGTTGGGTCGAAATAAACAATCATTTTAAAGATACTCCAATGAAAAATTTGAAATTGCTTGTTGAATTTACAATGTGCGTACTGGGTGCTAATGTGACAGTTGAAAAAGTATTAACAAATCGAGATTAAACACAGGAAACCTTATTAGTAGTGACTTCAGTGAAAGTGAATAGCCGATATACATGTGAAGACTTTTGCAAAGTTTTAAAAGAAAATTACACATTACTGAAAAAAATTCATTGAAAATAAAAATATTATAAAAATTAAAAATATTGAATACACAGTTCACCATGCAATAAGATTAAGTATTAACAAAGTTTTTAATATGAAGTTTATTACCAAGTCATTACCAACATAACTATCTGTCATAATCATAAAATTCATAAAAACCAGTAAATTTCGAAAAAATCTATTTTTTAAAAACACTTCCAAAACTGATTTTTTAAACAAAACTTAGGTTTCTCAAAAACAAATTAAATTCCAGAAAATTTCAAATAAAACGAACGTCAGAAAAATAACCATTACAAATATCCAACTACTCGGCGTGTGAAAAATCATTGTGCGTACACAGAAGCAAGTAGATGGAATTAACCAATTCTACTTACAAATAACACGTAGAATAAATATTTATATGCCCGTAAATAGAACTGAAATGTATTAAATTTAGATATATAGAACTGATTGTGGACTTATCCCAGCGTTGCCAACCGTACTATAATTATAGTATTTGTACCATAATTTGTATCTTGTGTACTATGTACTATTGGAAGTTCTAATTGTACTATAATTTTAACAAATTTATCTAAAACATTTTTTCACTACGATATTTTAATTTTCTGATATTAATTTTAAAATATTTTAGCATAAACTTATCAGAAAAAAAGTAAATTTGATTTTTTTCTTATAATTTTGAATTATAGATTTTTGTATTAATTAAAAATGAATAATTTGATAAATCCTGCATCATCTGTTATGCTTTGATGCTAAAATATTTTAAAATACTGAATTATAAATAAAAAGAAAAATTGTTATTTTTCGGAAAGCATTTTTTGGGAAAGGGTATGACTGACGCTTAAATCAAAATAGAATTATGCTATATGTAACTATAAATATATAATAAGTATTATTACATATAAATTTATTACTTAATTATCATATGAATTTGTTTGCTATTGTTTTTATGTATATTTTTTAATGGGTCCTGAAGAAAAACCAAATATTTTAATTTTTGTTAATTTAATTTTAATAAAAAGTTTATAATAGAAAAGCATTTTTTTGTAGTTTTTTAAATATGTACTATAATTTTTTTGAAAATACTATAATTTTGTCCATATTGTACTATAATGACATCTTCAAAAGTTGGCAACCCTGACTTATCCAACAGCTGCTTTAGTGCTATTTGCATAAGCTAAGTGTAGGTATCTACTTACAATTAACATCTAACAAGAAAAGGCATTAATGATATAAAAAATAATAATAATTCCTGACAGCATAAGCCAAATCATTTTTAACTATTCAAAACGAGGAGACACCAATTGCCATTATGATACTTTTATCAAAATTATCAAATCCTTTTATCTAATATATCATTCTTCTGCATTTAATAGCTCTATTTGACGATAAAATTACTCACCACATACCTTTAATATATTTTTTAATTTCAAATAAAACAGTTTTCTTTTTTTATAAATTTTCAATTTTTAGTGAAAATCAAGAAATATTTTTTTTTGGAAAATTGGATATTTACGAAAAGAATTTTATGGATTTGATTAAATCTTCGAACGATTCAAAATTTTATTCCAAAGTTTTCAACCGATTTAACATTAATTCAGAATGATATCAAGAATATGCATTTGCATATGAATATTTTGAACAGTAAATGATAAATTATAGAACAGGAAGTTGATTTGACAAAATTGAATAAGACTTCATAGATATATTGAATAGCACACAAGTTCTTGAACAACCATAAATACTTCAAATACATTTGGACGATAGTGTATGCTGGTCCCATAATGTGATTTCCTTCTACTTCTTTGTTTCTCTGTTTAATTACTCATTAACACCTAGTTCGGTGAAGTCCTGCTTTAAAACAAACGAAAGACTCAAATTCCTGTGTTACCCATGAAGAAAAAAATTACCTTCTTAAAACTATTTTACAGAGAGAGGCAAGATTGTTTGAGCTTAGCTATGAGGTGCATGAGTTCCTTTTAGATCAACATATTCCCGAACTATACCAGCAACTCAATGATGATTACTGGATGACCAAATGTGTATACATGGCTGATATATTCGAGCAACTCAGTGAACTTAATAAAAAAATGCAAGGTCGAAATCAAAATATATTGATTTGCTCCAACAAATTACAGGGGTTAAAAAAAAATTCGAACTTTGGCAAAAAAAAGCAGGAAAACGAAGTTTAGAAACGTACCAAAGGACAAACCATATTATGATTGGAAGCAAGCAATTAATTGTGAACCTGGCATAAAAACATTGAAGAATGTTGCAGCAGAAATTTTATCACTATTTCTATTCTTTTAATACAGAAAAATACTACAGTCTTACCCCGGTTAACGTTGTTAAATGGTTCCAGAAAAACGCGATGTTAACCGAAACAACGTTATACGAAGCAATTATAATTAAGAAAAAAATTCGCAATTAAATAGATTTAAAACGTTACAGTGGGGTATGACTATAATGGTGGACCGACGTTACAGCGAAACAACTTTATTCGGGGTATGACTGTATTGGTTTCGAAATCTTTTTGCAATCAATGCAATAAATTCTACAGAAACTCTCTCTTTACATACTAGAATTAAGTAATGATGGAACGTTAAAACTTTACCGAAATTCCATTGGATGTTTTCTGGATATCCGTTAAGCAAGAAAATCGCTTCTCCGATGCATTCATCCAAAAATTACCATTTTTTAAAACATATTCTTGTGGGCAAAGTTTTTCAACTCTTGTATTGATCAAAAACGATAAGCAATCATGGTTAAAATATCTTGACCAAGAACTTTGGGTTGCACTATCAAATATTGAACCGAATATAACACATTTGTGTACATTGAAACAAGCACATTAATTAGTCACATTAATTAGTCATTATTTTATAATAAATAAAAAGATTGCATACAAGTCAATATAGTCTGGTTTTATGTATGTATACTTAACAAATAAAAATAAAAATTTGAGTTTCAAATTATTATCTATATAGTTTAGTTTTTGATGTGCTGCAGAATTTTTGGGGAAATTTTGATGTGCCTTCGCCGAGAAAAGTTGCGGAGCACTGGATTAAACCACTACTAAAACATAAGTTTACAGCTATTCTAATGAAAAAAAACAAAAAAACAATTTCAAAAGTTTATAAATGCAACTAATGCAATATTCAATTAAATCAAGAAATGATTTATGACACCATTCAGAAAAAAATTAAATAATTAAGTGAAATGTACTTTATACCTAGCCTAACGACAAGTCCATTGACCCATGTTTTCGTAAGAAAAATTTCTGATGAGTTAATTGTTAAGATTATTTTTCTCTACAAAACCGTTTTTAATATCACAAGGAATAAATAAAAGATGCATATGTTTATTGCACTAGCCAGGGAACAAAAATAATAATAATTTGATGTTACAAAATGCCTTTCTTTTAATCAGTTTTTTGCAAACCATGCATTGAAAAAAATGGCATGTCAATCGAAAACTTCATCTCCTTTGTAAATTTGATTAATACAAATCTTTATCTATGTTCTACTTTTATTTTTAGCAACCTTTATCTCAGTGATATTTAAGTAAAAATACAATAGTGAATTTTTACAGACTAAAAATTTTCCACATCAATTAAATTCCATCAATAGAATATAATTTCTTAGAAATTAATAAATACTTGCAAAATATTGCAGCAACCACATTTTAGCTTTTTTTCCTTTTATATTAATATTGTATTAATTATAATTATTTTGAGTATATAAATCGGGGTTTTTATACTTCATAAAGGCAAACAGAAAATCAAAAATTCTTATTTAATGCAATTGCATTCTCACAAGTCACATATAGGAACATAAGAACACATATAAGAAATATAATTATGAAAAAGAAAATAAATATTTCAAAATTTTAGTAAAATTCAAATATAATAAAAATATATTTTATTGGGAGCCGCATTTCCCCACCGTTCATATAAACTATATCGTTTTTATTTTTTGTGAAAGAAAATCATTTTATAAAAAAATAAATTGAAAAAAACAAATTTAACAGTATCATTAATAATATGAAAATAAATAGGAAATATTAATTCAAGCAATCAAGAAAAATCTTACTAATGTGTTTTGTGACAAGAATATTGACGCCAATGTCAAATTGCTGTGGATTTCAGATAAAGTGAGGTTTGAAGGATTTTCTTCCTGGAATTAGAATTGCTATATATATAGAAATATTAAGAATAAAAACTACTGACTTATAATTTGTATTAATTATGAATAATAACCACAAGAAATTAAGAAATATTAAAAATTCTTTAAAATAATGACAGTTAAATTGAAAAAATATTTTACAAAATATGAGCAAAAATATAATACAATTAATTTATGACTCACAAAATTTTATTATAAATTTTAATACAGTAAACTCTCTCTTTTGCGTTTAGGTTTTTGCAAAAAGTGCACCCCATATAGAGATCTACCCTATATAGGGTGTACCTTATAGAAGTTTACGCTCGTAAGAATAACATATAAAGATAGTATCATTATAATCTCATGACAAAACAATTTTGGACATTATTATAAACGGAACCTATTAACGGGTTTATTTACTGATGAAACAAAATCTTTTTACACATTCAAATTCATAACATGGTATAAAAATAATAAATACATATGGTATGATCATTATGATACGATTTTTATTTTTAAGAAATTTTTTACTATATTTAACCATTATTTATTTAAGAAAAAATATGAATTTTTGTGTCAATTTGTATTAATTCCTGAAGTATTTTGGAAATCTGTATTTATCGGAACCAACTAAATTACTACTTTTATATTGCACACTTGGACCAGCTGTACAGAATTATGACATAAATGGAATAACAGAGCATATTTATTAAAGTTTTATGTTTTAAACTACTATCCTTTCACTAGCATATTTCAATATCAATCATAATTTTAAGGAAATCGAAAAAATATAACGGACTACATATGGGCCATAGACATAGTTTTATTAAAGCTTCCATATAGGTTTTGAAAAAATTTACATTTTGGTCTCGCATCCATTAATCCATTACAAGTTAAAAATGCTAAAGGTTTACGGATGCACTTGTAAACAGTTTCTGTGTATGACGGTATCTCCAGAGCCGAATATGATTTTTCATACGCCATGTTTACAAGTTTGCAGATATTTGTTTCTGTGATTTAGCTAATTTGCAAGTGATGTGATTTCCAGTGTAGCAGGTAAAGTATGCAATAGAGTTGAATCAGCAATATTGTATACTTACCTGGCGCGATGAGATATCTTCGCGTCTCCTGCATAGTACTGATGAGAGCCAAAAGCTCGAAACTAGTCTATTATTGGGATTTGAACTGGGTATCACAAAGCTTGTAATGTTTATCTTAATTCAATAATTGTCATAATAATGTTTGTAAGACCATAGATCAAAACACTATATAAGTTCCACGACTTTAATATGAAAATTATTGATTTTAAAAAAAGATGAGAGGTGAAAATAAAAGATAAATACGATATTATTAATCTTAGTTGAAAAATACTATATTGATGATGAGAAAACGTACCAAGGGTTCTATCAAAATACTATAATTACAGAAGTATTCATTCATTTAAATCAATATTAAATTTTCTAAAGAGTAAAAAAAAACTAAAATTCAATATTAAATTATAAGAATAACTTAAGTAAAATTAATTTATTGAACTAAAAAAATTAATTTCTCAATTTTTTAACGTTAGACATGAAATTTATAATTCTTTCTTTATCCAATTCATTTTGCCAGCGACCATCTATTTTAAAATCACTTCCCACAATGAATATGTCGGCCAAATCAAAATATGATCCAATATTATCAGAACTCATTCCTGATCCTAAAACTAACGGAATATCAAATTTTCGATCCTTTGTCAAAAGTTTTAATTCTTCTAAATCAGGGGCTACACCAGTAAAATTTCCAGTCACAACTACAGAATCCGCTAAAAAGAACTGTGCACTTTGTATTGTTTCTAATAAAGAAACATCAGCGGTTATAGAATGGGAAGAATGTTTTTTTTTAACATCAGCCATAATCCATATATGATCTGAATATATTTGCTGACGATATCTCAATAAAGATGCTGCACTTGATTGAATCCATCCTTCATCAGCAATGTGACCATAAACAAATCCCTCACATCTAATAAAGTCAAGATCAGCAGCTGCTGCTACAGCCAAAGCATCACGATTACACGCCGATAATATTTGTAGCCCAATGGGCACTTCAGGAAATAATTCTCTGACACTTGAACCAATTATTGACAATAAAGAATTAACAATGGGATTTTGTTCTTCAGGAAGATTATATGGTCTGTCAAACATATTTTCAATGACAAGTCCATCAATTTTACAATCCAATAACAACTTAGCTTGATCAATCGCATCAGATTTGATTTTTGAAATTACATTACTAGGTTGAAATTTCGGTGAACCTGGAGTAGGTTTTATGTGAATCATTCCAAAAATAGGCTTTTTGACTTGTTTAATGCTAGACATTATTCGATTCATTATAAAATAAATATTTATGTCATTTCAGAGATCAAAGTCATATTCTTATCTTAGAAACAAAAAAAAATATACATTTACTCACACACGTGAATATATATATATAAATTATTATTAATATTAATATGATTATGATTATGATTATGATTATGATTAATATTATTATTATGATTATTATTATTATTATTATTATTATTATTATTATTATTATTATTATTATTATTATTATTATTATTATTATTATTATTATTATTATTATTATTATTATTATTATTATTATATGATAAAATTAATATTTCATCGGTAATAATTTATACATACTACAAGGTATTCTTGAATCTCTTCTTTTTCAATTGTATTAGTTTGAGGAGAGAAGTGATCAAGGAGTATTGATGGATCGAATTTCGGGCTAATTTCAATAAATATTAAACTGATATTCCTTAAATAATATAATTACGTTTCCAAGTTATTATTCACATTTATTGATTCATCTTCACTCGAACAGTAAATTGTTGAGATTGGTGATTTGTCAGTGTCATTCAACACATCGACCTTTATTTCTTCTGACATCTTTTCACTTTTGCTCATTACCAAGCTGATTGGACTTTTATTTTCGTTTTCACTTTCACTTTCATTTTCGTTTTCGCTATCATTTATATTTTCATTTTCAATCTCACTTTCATTTAAATTTGAACTTTTATCTTTAATTTTATTAATTCTGCCTTTAAATTTTTTTTTATCAACTTCCTTCTTGATTATATCCACTTCCATGCAACTTTCAATATCTGCTTCCATATCATTTTCTTTGAAAGCAGTATATACACTATTTGATTTCGACGAAACAATCTCATCACTATCACTATGAGAATCAACATTTCCAGATAATTTTTCAGCCTTTAACATATTTATGCAGGTGTATTTTAATGAATTGGTATGACGCCCTATTCTGATACCTGAATGTTATAAAAGCATAGTTTATATTAAAAAATAAATTTATAGTTATTTGGATTACAAAAATTACAAATAAATTAGTCATTACAGAATAATCTGCGGATTCCTAACTATCTTTTTAAAGGATGGGAAAATGTATGTCCAATAATTTATCCCTTTATATTTTAAAAATTTACAATGTCGTAAAAATAAGTTATAAAAAAATTTTAATTGAATCTCAATTTGAAACTAATATCCTATGCAAATATCATTTTGCAAGATATTTTCGATTTAACAACGGAAAAGTTTAATCAAAAGAAATCATGAAACAAAATCCATTTTCAACTAAAAATAAATTGTCTACAATTCATGAAATTGCAAAACTGAGAAATTTTGCTTACTCGAACATGCCGATAAGAATGCATTAAAATGTGGATAATAACCAACAGATTATATATATAAATGGATGATTGAGTAGAAAATTATTGTTGTCATTTGAAAGGAGAAATAAAAGAAAATGATTTAAATAGATTTTAGATGCTTACATTTACATTTATTATTATTATTATTATTATTATTATTATTATTATTATTATTATTATTATTATTATTATTATTATTATTATTACTATTACTATTATTATTATTATTAATAATACTAATAATAATAATAATAATAATAATAATAATAATAATAATAATAATAATAATAATAATAATAATAATAATAATATAAAAAAATAATTAAAAAATACCTTTTCTTGACATTCCAACACTTATGCAACGATTCATTCTACAGCTTTTACAAGTACTTCTATTTTTTAGATTTAATTTGCATTTGTTTTCGTTAAAACAAACAAGAGTACCCTTTAATTTTATCATTCTTCTGAAAAAACCCTAAAATTTAATAATAAAAGTTCAGTAACCTTAAATAAATAATAAATTTTAAATATTTGAAATAATAAATAATAAATGAAATATTTTATTCAATTTTTCTTACTTATTATTGTTAAGAAAAAGTTCGAACAAAATATTTTCAAAGAAATAGACAAGTTTATAACGTGATTGTTATATTATGTCGTTTTTATGAATGAAAGGGTCGGATTTATTATGAGGATTCATCATCGAATGAGATAACTACCTCATTATAGCTTAGAATTAGGGAAACAGATAGGCGATGCTGAAAAAGCTGCATTATTTGATCAATTGGAAAAATGAGCAAGTATATGGGAACTCGTAAAATTGATGTGAAATCCCACCGAACCCCTCCCAATACAATTAAGGTCATTCTAACCGCGATACAACAAAGTTAGGAATTCACTTTCAACGTTTTTAACTCCATTCTTTCATATTTTTCAACTTAGTTGTGTAACATATATTTTTGAGTATGGAAAAATTGAGTTGAAAATAGATCAATGACTTTTATCTTTAAAAGCTGGAAATATATATTTTGGTAACCAATTGAAACCTTTTATAAATACCAAATTAGAGTCAAAACACAAGAGTCTATTAACATCATTATCAATCTAGAAATAATTGTCATTAAAATATTTTATTATTTATATTTTAAAGTGTAAAATTAAAAGTTTATGTTACTTGCCGGGAAAGAAAAATTGTGATGTTTCTCAACGAAAATACAGTTGAATTGATCCATTTCCAATATTTAAGTAGGGTCAAGTCACACAATTAAATCTATCACTCAGTATAAAAACGCATCAAGTAGTCGATTTTTTAATATTGTTTTAAAGAGTGAAATTCTAAAATAGTTTTATTTAGTATCTAATATAATAATATTGTTATCTCAAACAAAATAAAATTAATCTAAAATAATAATTTTAAACCTAATAATTAACTAGGACAATAATCATTATTCATGTGGTCTGATTTTCGACTTCATGCTTTTTCTGATCTATTACTGGAAACCACGATCAGAAAGAACATAAAGATTAGTATTGTGTGAGAATCAATTATAAATCTCATCAAAATAGGTAAACTGTCAGTAATTTTAATCACATTCACGTATCTTATTCGGTTTATTTGTTCATTATCTCTTCTAAGATAAAATCTAAAACGGAACTTAATTTGATCTTAATCGATAACAAAAACAATTGTGAAAATAATATTGAGCTTTTGGGAAATTGAATTCATTTTCGAAAGCAAACATTTGCAAGAAAAATGTAGAAAGATGGAAGAACATTATTTATCGCAATATTTTTCACTTTAATCAAAGATATACACGCATTCGTAACTAACAGAATGATGATCATTGCTTATGTTTGTAAAGTTATAATTATATATTTCATCGGCTGGTAAGGTTTCAATCACAATTCATCAATGTTTGAGTATTTGGAACTGCAACATAATAAAATTTATTTCCTTCTGCAAGTAATAATCAATATTTTACTTGGCATCTTTGTGCGATGGATCTAAATATATTTCATGTTAATATTTTTATTAATTTGATTTAAAAAATCATGGTTTGTTTTACTTTTTCAAGTAAATTCTAGATTTGGAATGTTTTTTAAAAGTTGTAATTTAAAAACAAATTATTTTCCACGTATATTTTGTGATTCTATTAATATTTGTGACTTCATGACTTCATCATCTAATTCTGTAGAGGCAAGGAATTTAATTTGATCTTAATCGATAACAAAAACTAAAAATTTGTAGCGTTCAGTAATTTTACTTTTTTGCGTTCATTTGCATTGTTGAAACACCCTCGTACGCAAATAAATCACTCGGTAGATAAATTAAATTCTTGATTTACATAATTTAAATCTTCAGGGGCCAGCGGAAAACATTATTTTCACAACATCAAAATTGAAATCATTTGATCAGAATCTGGCTCTTTGGAAGAGCAAAGTATCAAATAAAAACTTCATTGTTTTCCCCCTGTTAATGAATCGAGATTGAAGAGTAATATAAAATCGGATATTATAATCACGGTATCCGCCTCCAATCAGCATTATTTCCCATGACTATCGGTTGACGAGCATATTTGGGTGATTAATCCGTTTAACGTGCATGGAACGTTAACTTTATCAACCAACGAAGAAGAGGAAATAATCGACCTAAGAAACGATAAGCTTTACCATTCGTTCTTTTCAGAAACGAATTTAGATGAATTTTGGCTCTCATTTCAAAAATCATATCCAATGATTGGCAAGAAAGCAATTAAAATATTACTACCCTTTGCTTCTTCTTGGTTTTGTGAATTTGGATTTTCGACTCTAACCGAAATTAAATTCAAAAAGAGGGAAAGATTACTCAAAATTGATGAAATGCGAGCTTGCTTATCTGAATTAGAGCCTCGTTTCAATTTGATCTTCTCTTAGAAACAGGCACATTCATCAAACTAATTCATTTGATATCAAAATTTAGCTAATATAAAAATGAACTAAAAAACATTTTTTAAATTTTAATTAATTTGAATTGTCTTTATTATCTTATAAAAATCTCTTGTAATCATATTTAATTTGTATAGACTAAAAAGTAGCTTTTTTATATATCATTGGAAAACCAAAAAATTTGTAAAAATTCACACGCAATTCATTTCTGCACATACGCTCAGTCATTTGGCTCCATGCAAACAAAATAGTCAAAAACTATCATTTTTTAAATAAAATATGCAAATATTATCTTTGATTTTCTTTTCATAATTTTAATATAAATTTTAATATCAAAATCACTTGAAAAAGGCAGTGCCGAAAATTCGTGAATATCAAAAAACATCGATATATTTACTGATTCATAGTTAAGTTTTTTAATAAATACAATGTCAATTGAAAAGAAATCAGTGGTAAAAATTGAAAAATAGTTCTTATAATAAATATTCACATTTTAAAATTTCATTCTACTTTTCGTTTTTAAAATTAGAAATTCGACTTACATGGAATCCGTTAACTTTATTTTACATGTTAATTCGACCTAATAAATAATTCAATGTGAGTTATGTGTGATAGAAAAATTCGTGCTATATGTAACAAAATCCCCTTCCTAACTGCAATTAAACAATTAACATTAAAAAGCAATTAAAAATCAATAAAATTAATTACATATTCCATTATTATCTATTTCTATAAATATAAAAAAACCAAAATATCCATGGATATGATTGAGTTGTCTACTCTTAAGTTGTTAATCATTCATTGTGGTATGAGGATCCAATTACAGGTCTTAACACCAATACAATTGAAGGTTCTTCGTCTGCTGCAAAAATTAATTGAATTTCAGAGTTATATAGATGAATATCTATGGAGAGAATATTTTAATGGAAAAGTTGGTGTTTTTTGGAATTTGATTAGGTTGCTTGTAATAGATTGATTTTTAATTTTAATTTGTGTTATTTTTTCACTTTCTTTTTATTTCAGAAACTCATTAAAAAATAATAAAATTAAATTTTAATTGCAATTAGAAGTGATGGTGTTACATATAGCCAAAATTCGGATTTACTTAGACAAGACTCCAATGTAAACGGATTCAGCTATATATTAATTATTATATATTTTATTTACACTGGCATGATTTTATTAATTAAATCCTCAACCCTTTTCAATTTATAGAAACTGATTATTAATTAAATCAAAAGAATTGATAATGATTACTTTACATCCTTCACATGTGATACATCCAAAATGCAACCCAGAAGATTTGGCCCCACAAACTTGACAAGGAATGGACGTTAAATCATAATTACTGCTCTTTGCTTTGAAAAGTTTTATCGAGTGATAAATTTTTAATTTACTTACAATTAATATTCATGCCGATATCATTGCAGCGTTTGTAGCGACAGTGCTGGCATTTACCTCGGCCATCTATGTTCAAATCACATTTACCCTTTTCCTGGCAAGAACCATACAATCGACAGACACCAGATGCATGCCGAACGAAGAATTTCTATAAAAATTAATGATTTACATGAACTTTAAATAAAAATTTGAAACGTTGATATATTTATTTACAACCTTTCAATTGCAATAAATTAACAATAAATTTGACAGAAAGAATTTACACTTTAATTTTTTATGAATTAGACATGGCAATTTAGTATTGCTAAAATATTAGTTGAATCCCGTAAAAAATCGAATAAAATAATATAAAATTCAATAACTACACCTTCAATTGGTAGTCCTATTAAGAAATGTAATCTTAGTAAAACGAATACAGATGTATTTATTTATTTGACATAGATGAACATAGTCTTTAAAACTCTCTATATCTCACTCTTACATTCTCTCAAAATTAAAATTTCAATATGCGGGCTCAATGCTATTGAATATTTAATATTACGCAAAATCATCTGGTTAAGAAATTACTTTGAAAGGAACATTTTATTAATATTTTAAAAGAAAGTTTAAAAATATTAATAAAATTTAAAATTTTCAAAAAAGTTAATTATAGTATTTTCGATCGATCTGAAATTTTGAAAGAATGCATTGTTCTCGAAGAAAAATCTATCTGACAAATTTTAGCTCAATCTGATCACGGGAACTGGGTTGATTTGCCGTCGCAAGATTTACATAGCTCATGCAAACATTCAAACATATACAAAGTGAAGTTAAAATTTCATATCCGAACACATTAATTACATCTATTAAAAACATTTTTTCATGAATTTCCGTTTAGTTTTATTTCTTGTAATTCTTTTGGCAATCTCAAATGTCCATCGAGTAAAATTATTATTTTATAAAGTTCAGCTGTTCTCTTCATCAATTTTACTTATTATTATATAAAAAATATTTACCGCCACTTTCAATAAGACCTGGTGAACTCTAATAATAATTATTCACATCCTAAATTCTTCTTTTATTTTAATTTTGATACACTTAATAAACCTTTAGGCATAAGGACGAATAGATTTGTAGTTATATTTCAATTTGTTTTTACAAGACCACGTCAAGGATTTAAATTTAAATAATTATTAGTATATATTTGTAGATAAGACTGTATAAAAGAATTATCGCTTAGTATAGAAAAATAAATTTATATAATGAAAAAGATTATTCGAATTTCCGATTGGAAAAAACAGAAAACGAATAATTATAATTTGTGGTTCCGTAATTTAAAACCAATTTAAGATTATTTAACAAAGTAAACCTTTTAAACTCACTATTGCTTAATATTTATGTTTTAGATTATACATTATTTTATTAATCTATCAAATAGAACCCGAACTGAATTTTTAAAAGTTATTAAAACAAAGACAACATTACCAAGAAGTGTTTGGAAAGATTTCATTTACCGTTTTTAAAGTTATATAAAAAACAACTAAAGATAATATTTAAAATATTTCATTCAACACATTACAATCTGTCATTCCGACTACTTATCTATATGATTTATTGTTGGTAATTTTAATTTTGTCTCGATTCACTACAGAAAATTCTGTCTAATTTAATATTCTGTTTCAAAATGTTTCTCTAATTATAATTTCCGAAATTTTTAATGAAACTGACCAATTTTATTAGTGAAATAATGTGAAATATGCGGAAATTTATTTTTAGACCATACAAAATATTACAAGTAAATTTTCTAAATACAAGATCATTTATTCTTATTTATTCTTTCACTGACCTTTCGATCAAGCTCATTTACCAGTGATCCGAATCTATTGAACAAAAATTTTTGGTACTGCTTTTTTCAAGTATTTTTGACAAATTTTATATTTTTACACTAACTGAATGTTATTTTATTTTAAATTAATTTTATTGGATGATAAATAAAAAAAGGAAGAGAAAAAGTGAGAGGTGTAAAAAGAATAACAAAAAAGCTAATGACTTTATACTACCATATTTTATATGATCTAACAAATTCATCAACCCATTCATTATTAATTGGGTATCCTATCATGTTATGGTTAGATTGCAATTAATATTGCAATTGTAATTAATATTTCATCATTTCGTTGTTATTTATTAATAAATTTTATAAACTTCCGCTTTGTTGCTTTTGGTTCCTGGATCATCCTCTAGAATCCTGAAAGTCATTCTTCAGTGACATTGTCCTTCTATTTTCTGAAAGTACTGTATATTATATTTTTCAGATTTCAACTGTAGATATGGTAGTACAAACATACCACTAATTTTAAGTTGAATATGCATATATATGTTCTAGCTATGTAATTAATAAAATCCAATAAAATTGAATCTAAAGTCACGAACCCCCATTCAAAATGTAAAACGAAAATAAAATTTTAAAGACATCAATTATTACAAAATATTTAATTTTATTATTTATATTTTAAAATCTTCAACAATTTATTAATGTGAAGGCTGTTGCTGGTTATTTTTAATTAATAAATTAAATTGTGGGATTGTTTATGACAAAGCAACGCGCATATCACGTTGGACATTCAAACGATTTAGATTGTTTGTCTTGATCGTTACAAGTGTGGAAAAGCCCCTTCTTAGAAATAAACTATGGCAAGTGGAATTATAGCTTCCATAGTTCGTGTTACAAGCAAATGTAGGGTTTTTCACAGAAGACCGGAAATCTCCAAGTGTTTTTGAATCGAAATCCATTTTTTACAAGGACTTTGTTAAAAGATCGATAAGCTCTTCTTTTTCAAAATATTCAAAGTTACCTCTAGCTGGAAAATACCTTAGGTTTATAAAAAATCAATTCCAAAAAAATATTTGACCTTTATAAAAATTAGCACTTTGCAAAAAGCATTACAAAATTTACTTTAACTTTATTACATATTTTTAATCAAAATAAAATTCAAATGCTAATGCAATATGAACACAATAATAAATAAAAAAGAAATATTTTGATTTGCAAAAATTACTCTTTTATTTTCATCTAATAAAATTTTGCTTGATAATAATATTCAAGTTAAAAACTTTTGAAAATTCAGAATTAAAAATTAAACGGTTAAACAAATTAAACAAATTAATTAAACAAAAACTACTCCGTGGACCTCAGGTTAAGAAACCATGCTTTAGTCTATTTACTAAGTTTACCGATATTATTTATTTAATTTATTGAGTCTTTAATAGTATTGCATCATTGTCTTTTAAAAAAGGTTAAGGAATTGTTGAAATTCACATAAATCACATACACAAATTTTCGCTTTTGTGTGATACCAGAATTTTAATGAGCATAAATATTGTAAAATTGTAGAATATTTTTAAGACACGTGCAAATGGATTTTTTAAAATTTTTGTCGTAGATACGATAATTAAATCTCAACTTATTTCTTAAATAATTATTTTAATTAATGTTAAAGTAAAGTTTTAACTATCGCATAGTTTTTATAATTTTTTTTGTTATTTTATGGTATAAATAAGAAATCAAAATTAATTATTTTGATAAGTTGAAGCTGTTTTTCTATTTATCATTAAATTGTAAACTATTTCGATTGTATTTATTAAAAAAGCTGGACTATGAATCAGTAAATATATCGATGTTTTTGATTTTCACAAATTTTCGGCACTGCCTTTTTCGTGTGAATTTGAAAATGAATATAAATGACTATTTCGTTTGATATTTATATATATTAAAGTCAAAATATGTTAGAAAATTGTCTTTTCATATAAAATTAATGATAATTTAATTCCAATAAGTGACAATACTCAGCCTATTATTTGAATAAATTTACTAAATTTTGTTTAAATGACTACTTAGTTTATTTTAAAAAAATAAATTTTAATAGTAATTTCTTCTGTAATAGAAACTGATTGTTTGGGGTTTTATGGTGACGTTAGGATGTATGCTTTAAAAGCGATTCATCGCGAAGAATTTTAATTGAATAACAAAAATCGAATGTTTCAGTTTTTTTATTGTGCATGTCTGAAGTCAAAAACGTGTTTTTGTTTAGTGTGTAAAAATCATGTCATTTAAATCACTAATGCTTAACCACTTGCGCTATATTGACGTGCCAGGCACTTCTTGATGATTTTTTTCAGAACTGCAAGTGACGTGTATACCACGTCGATAGTATTCGTCGCAAAAACAAAAACGACGTGCTTGCAACGTCGGCTGACAGGCCGATAATTATTTATATTCGTGTAAATCTTTTATGTAAGACCCTACCCTCGCGCTAAGCACTGGTCAAACCTCTGAGCTCACTGACGCGGTGAGGCGTCGATGCCTTACGATACTTTATATAGTAGAGCGCGGCTCAGCTACCGAAAATTAAATCATAGCGCAAATGGTTAACTGTCAAATAGAACTATATGATTTTCGTATATATTACAAATTACTAATTAATCTGCTAGTTAAGTTACATTTTTATTCTTCTTAAATAACTTTCTAGCTTTTACTCTATATTCTTTGATATAAATGTTTTTAGTATTAGTGTACTATTTTAATTGTTAATGTAGTTTTTTTATTTGCTAATATAGTTTTTTATATGAGAAACGCTATAAAACATTTTAATCGAAATTATTTAAAATTTAACGATTGTGCAACAACGGTACAAATAAAAATAAATTATTTAAAATAAATATACTTAATCTCAATGTCAATTACAAATTTCGAGAAAAGAAAGAAAACATATTTATGTTTGATGACTTTTTCGGAAATAATAAATTGTAAATATCTAGATAAGTAAATAATATTTAAACATAAATAAAATTGAGTACATTTTTAAGTATTTGTGAACAACATTCTGTCTGATGATGAAGATCAAAATGCAACTAAATAGAGCTATTGGATTACAATATGACAATTTATTATTGTTAATTATACATTAAAAATGTAAATTTTAGTTTGTATTAAAACTGGGTCAGTGAAAAATGAAAAAATTGTGACAATTTTGAAAACGAGTTTTTTCCAGTTTCACTATTTTTAAAAATGTAATTAATTTTTTTTATTAAAACGCCGAATTTTTAATTTGAAACTAATCATTTTCTTTGATCACTTGAACATTTGCAATTTGAAAGATTCATTGATATTACTTTTTAATAATTATTAGTTTAGCGATGAAATTTAGGATTTTCTTTATTACACCAGGTTGAAATAAATGTCTTTTTAATCATTTGAAAATAGATTATTAAAATATTAAGGATAAATAAAAAAATTTAGGTACACATTATTACTGAGGCTTGCAAACTTTTGTGTCGTTAGAACTATTAAAATCGCAGATTATTTGTTTTGATTCCATTTGTTAGTATAAGCGATGATTTTGCATCCAGAAAGTTGAATGAAACCATGTCATGAAGTTTACCTTTAATGTTTAGAAATGTTTTATCGGAACTTTTTGTTAAATGGATCTTTGTACTTTTTAGACTTAACTAACTTTTAGTTCCAATAACTTTGCGTAACGTTATAACATTTTCTAATTTTGAAGGTATTTGTAAACGTGTCAAATAGTTTGATACCGCTCGAGATATTTGATGGCCCAGAAATTCAGTGCTGGGTTTGAAAAGAGAGCAATTTCCAACTTTAAGTTATGAAGGTGTTTATCTGTTTCGATATCTGTAGAAGCATTAATATCATTAACATATGCTATGGAAGTTTTAATAGTATGTCTATGTAACATTGAAATATTCAACAAGCACTTATTTGAATATATTTGAATAATCCAGATGGTGTAACAATTACAATTTTATAGTTGATAGTTTTTTATTGTTACAATTTTTCAAAGATGGAAATTCAACATTGTAATTTTTAAAAATATCATTAAACATTTCAAATAGAATTGGCTTTAAATTTACCATTTTAATTTTAGACTTGACATGTGTTATGATTTAAATTAAATTTCAAACTATTCTAATTTATTGGATATTTTGTAAAATAGAAAACTGAATGGACTGGACTTGATAGCTTATTTGTCTACGAAACATCTGGATTATTTATTAAAATCCAAAATCTATGCTAGATATAAAAACCGTAAAAACATAAAATTTTTAAGTGGGAATCATAATAAAAATATTTATAGTCAGATGTCGAATTAGAGCGCGTCAATTATTAATACAAAAAATTAAATAGTCAGTAAAATTAAACATGATTAAACGAAATGAAACACGAAAAACCAACAATGCTTGTCTAAATTTTATTAAATTGTACTTAATCTATGTCTACAATACCATATGCAATACATATGTATATATGCAATGAAATGAATTCAGGTGAAACCGACAGAGTCAAACAACTTAACTTTGGCCGTGACCTTAAATTTCTAATCTTTTTAAAACAAAATCAAATATTTTATATAAAGTTTAAAATCACTTGTTTTTTATAACAATAAATTCTTTTAAATTCTTTTTAATAAATAAATTTAGATTGGTCAACAAATACTTTAGAACTGCCGAAAATTTACCTTAAGTATAAAATACTGATCTACATCTTTCTCTTTATCCTTTCTTTACAGACTAAAATTGAAAAAAAATCAATGGTCAAAATATTCACTGATCGTTACAATTATGTATCCATTTTTAGAATCCGTCACAATTTCTTTTTTGCCTATCATTCTCTTACCAGGAAATCGTCAACTTTATTAAATTAGTCATGAAAAATAAATATTTGAAAGAAAGTTTATCAAAAAATCTTTCTTCATTAAAAGATAATGGTTAAAATAATGGTTAAAAATAATGGTTAAAATAAAATAATGGTTAAAGATAAAATATTAGTCGTATTTTTATCTAGAAGTTTTTATTAAAAGAAAAAAAATATTTATATGAAATCTATTTGAAATTTCTTGAGTTAAAAAATTACAAATACAACTACAATTTAAAATATATTTTATATCAGATATTTCTTTTAGTAAAGACATTTGAATAACGAAAAAATGCTCTGTTTGGTTTGGCTAACTTTTTATATAAAACAATCATAATATATTTCTTTCAAGGGCATTATGTACATGCCTGGACATTTAAGGTCATTTATATATGAGATTTATTAATATAAGATATTTTTTGACTTGGTCTCATATTTCTGGTAGAGGTTTAACTAGTTTCAAATAGAAAATGTAATGAAGTTTATTAAAAGACTTCTCTTGAATGTTCAACAGCAATGGTAATTGATTTTGTGGTATATTTAAAATATTAAAATATTTTTATATCTTAGAATGAATTATTTATTGCATCAAAGTCAAAATGTATTTTAACTAATAAATATGATTATCTTGATAAATATTGAATTGATCAGAGTACATATGGAATGTATTCAATATATTTAGTTAAATGATGAAAACACATCCATAATAAATAAGTAAAGCAATACCAATAATATACAGAGATAATTATCATTGATAATATAAATTATAGAATTATAAAAGAAAAATATAAATTTGTAAATTTGAAAATAGTTTTATAAAATAATACTTAATAAACAGCAATTACAAATTTACATTTAAAATAAACATTTTAAAACTATTTTCTATGAAATACATCTTTTTTTTAAATTCCTACAATGTCACAAGGGCTTCAATTAATTACCCGTTGGTGTAGAACAAGTTGCAGAAATTAGAGAATTTATGGCAATCGAAGTTACAATTTTATTTTCATTAATTATAATTTATTCCACATTAATTATTTCATTGTTACTAAGTGATAAAGTTACAAATTTGTTCTAAATATTTGTTTTTTTATTATCGATTGATAGGTTTCATTAACTAGAAAACTTAAAAATTTGATTAAAAATACTGGAAAGACGTAATATAATATTCCCAATATAATTACTTCATTATGTTTACAATTGGTTTTGATTTAATTTTCATAATTACCTCCAATAAATATTTCTTAAGTCTCAAAATGTAAAAAACAAACCTCTTTAATATAGGATTAGGACTTCATTCACTGTACATTAATGAATGTATAATCAAGAAATAGTATCATCAGCTTTAATTTTAAAAAAATGGTACAGAATGTACAGTTTGCCCCACAAAATAAAAAGTTTTAATTTTATATTGTTAAAATTTTGATTAATAAATAATACAAAATTATTATTGAATACTATTTGAAATATCATATTTTACCCACAGATCATGTGTTAAATCTTCAGTAAAAATAATCAAAATGATAAAAGTAAATCAAATTGAAGACACTTAATTTATTAACCTTCGTAAGGCCGGTTAAACTTTCTTACGCGGAAGACCACTTGGGGTAAATTTGTACCCCATTAGTTTTTCACTGTGCTATTGTTAGTTTAAAAGTTTTAAAAAATCTTAACGTATAAAAACAAAATATATTCTATGAAATACAACTATATTACAGAAACAAGTGTTTACAAAATGGACATTACTTATATTCTTATATTCTTTTAGTAACATATTACTTATCACAAGTTATACATATTATAATGTTAGCGGAATGTTTTTACATATTTTTCGACATTTGCGATCTTGTTTATAAGTACAAAGTGAACACATACCACCTGTACCAGCCGCTGGGGGAAATTTGTATCCCAAGCAGATTCTTTACAATAAATGCGAACAGGATTCTTTTTTGTTATGCAGTTGATGCAAAGTCATAATAAATGAATACATTTGGAATAAATAAAGGGTGAATGTGGTAGGTTCTAGATTTAATAGAAATTTTCACAAAAGTACACAATTACCCCACCTGGCCTTAGGAAGGTTAATATTATTTGATGAGCTGTGGAAGTTCTAAAATTAATCTTGGTTTTGATTGAATTAAAATTTAATAAAAAATTCAACTCTAAGACATTCAATTGCCGAATATTAGTAGTTATATCAGTCCTATCCCCCCGACACAAGTGAATATATTGTAACTTCCATTTCTGTTAAAATTTAATATTGTGACGATACTATAATATAACACTAATCTATTATTGAGTTTCAAAACTCATATTTTGAGACGTGAAATCGACTTTTACCACACAATGTAATCAGAATTTATTTATCCATACTATTACTGACTTTTATCATATTCTACAAGAGGGGTTTTAAATTCAGCATTTACGCGAATATAACTCTTTCATCGTGATTTCATTTATAATTCGACTATAAATTAATATTTTTTGCCGATTTAAAACAATTCTAAAGGGTAAAATAAATCAAAGGTGAACAAAAAATTAAATGATGGTACTGATGCTTTGGTTCGAGCATATAAATAATGATTATTCATAGGTTTTTCGAAACAAATAAAAACCATTTTGATAATAAATCGAATTGACAGTCGAATGTTTATTTATATTTGTATAAGTGTTTATGAATGTCTATTTTGTTATTTATTGAAAAAGTAAATTTTTGTTCAAAAATTGGAATTTTTTCATTTTAAACATTTATTATAAGGATGAAATGTTACGATGTAATTATTACATAAAATAATTATTGTTGGGGGATAATAAATATATATATATATTAAAGTGGCTCCAATTCAGGGTTTCTTAACCTGTGGTTCATGGACCCCTTGGGGGTCCATGGATCATATTTTGGGGGTTCGCCGACTGCTCCTAATTTTTAAAATTTCTTTAAAAAAAATTATTTTTGTCAAAATTTGAAACACTGAGTAGCCTTTGATTTTTATTTCACTTGGAATAAAGTGCGTTAGAATCAGTTCCGAAAAGTTCTTGCAAATTCTTAAAGCGAAATATTTGTTCGTAAAGTATTGTATTTACTAGTATTTTTTTTCGAGTGCTTTTTGTATCATAGTTTTTTCTAGTGTTTTTTTGTGTTATCAACGGTGTTTTCAAGTAAAGATGAGTTCAGTCAAGTAATTCATTTGTGAACAATTTCAATTTGAATTCTTAATAATTTATTGATATTTTTTTCTTAATAATTTCTTGATATTTAATTCTTGATATTTTTTGTAGCCCAAAATGTCCAAAAAAAGGAAGTACATGAAAGTTACGTTAAATATGGATTCTGTTGCATGAAGGAATCGGACGATGTTGAAAAGCCACAATGCTTTCTGTGTGGAAAAATTTGGACAAACGCCAGTATGAAACCGGCAAAATTGATAGAGCATATCAAATCTTTTCATCCTGAAAATGCATCTAAAGATCTAGAATTTTTTACAAAGAAGAAAGCCCAGTTTTCGACATCTGGAACATTAACCAAACTTGGATTTGGTATTCCACAAAAACCTTTGTTTGAAGCATCTTTCAGAGTTGCATATCGTATTGCTAAAATAAAGAAACCGCATGCGCTGGCTACAAAACTCTTCCAACCAGCTTAAAAGATGTATTGTCAATAGTTATTAAAACCGTGAATTTTATTAGAAGTAGAGCTCTTAATCATCGTCTTTTTAAAACATTGTGTCAAGAAATGAACGCAGAACATGAGGTACTTCTGTACCACACGAAAGTGCGCTGGCTGTCTCGAGGGCAGGTTTTGAAACGAATTTTGAAGTTGAAGACAGAAGTATCACTATTTTTGGAAGAAAAAGATAACTCGCTCTTCGAATATTTCAATAACAAAGATTTTATATGTAAATTGGCTTACCTGGCAGACATTTTTAACCACATGAACGATATAAATATTTCAATTCAGGGGCTTGCTACAACAATTATGGATGCCACTGAAAAACTACAAGCATTTTTATCGAAAATGTCCGTTTGGAAAATTAGAATTCAAAATGGGATATATGCAAACTTTCAAATGTTGGACGAATTCATTTTTGAAAATGGATCTCGGCAAGATAGTTCGTTATTGAATAACTTGAAGGATGCAATCAGTGAGCACCTGGAAGTACTTCAAGTTTCATTTGAAAAATATTTCAATTTGGATGAAATAACTAAAAAAGATGAGTTGTGGATTCGTAATCCTTTTCTTTGTGATATTGACTGTATCGACGACATGAACCTTGCCAAAGACGAGTTAATTGATTTGAAAACAAAGTCCTTGTTAAAAATGGATTTCGATTCAAAAACTCTTGGAGTTTTGGTCTTCTTTAAGAGAAGCCTACCCATTGCTAGTAAAACGAGCTATGGCAGCCATTTTACCATTTGCTACAGTATATCTTTGCGAATCAGGATTTTCCACACTCGTAACAATAAAAACAAAACATCGAAATCGACTGAATGTCGAACATGATATGCGCGTTGTTTTGTCGAAAACCATCCCTCAATTCAATCTCCTAATCAAGGAAAAGCAGCAACATCATTCACATTGAAAATTTTATTTTCTTCAATTACAATTATTATTTTATATCCAGGAACATAAAGATATCTGTCAACAGTTATATTATTGAAATAAAAATATTTAAATAATAAAATAGAATATAATAATTGACGTTTAAACAAATTTTTTTCACAGAGGGGTCCGTGACATATTTAAAATTTTAAAAGGGGTCCATTGCACCAAAAAGGTTAAGAAACCCTGCTCTAATTCAAATAATAAATGTAGATAATAATAGCATTCCGTTAATATTGGTTGCTGATTAATTAATTACTAATGAAAATCGGCATTGATCTAAGCATTGGTATTATTCAGTTTATTACGGTTGATCAAGATCAATTCATTAGTATAGTATTCAGTACATTGGTAATAGATACATATATTTAGTTGTTTTATTAATGAATTGAATAAATAACAGAAAATCACAATTCACATAAAGTACATTTTTCTTATCAATAACTTGAATATTTATTTTTAGGTTTCCTTTTATTTCTTATTTTATATATCTTCCTTTAATTTTCATCTATAGATGAAAACCAAATAATAATAAATGAAATCGCAAATGAAAACAAATCAAAGATGAAGAAAAAGGAAAACCATTTTATTTATTGATGAATTTAATTCATTGTTTAAACGGAGTTTGATTTCGGAAGTGTATAAAAATTTACAATAATTGTATTAATGAGATAAATGTTTTTCAAGTTGAATAGTAATCATGTTTATTAATGTATCGACTACAGTACTGAATACAAAATTATACTTTATTATACAAATGATACGTAGGAAATTGGGAAATTTGTAATGAAATAAACAGTAATTATCGAAAATTTCATGTACTGGCTCGATTTGAATATTGGAAGGATAGCCAAGTTAATATATATATATATATATATATATATATATATATATATATATATATATATATATATATATATATATATATATATATATATATATATATATATATATATCAGTGGCGGAACTTCAAAATTTGGACCCCCCGCGCAATGTAAAATAATTCCACAATAATTTTTTTTAACAAAAACAAGTTAGATATATATTTCATATATCATAAAAATAATACAAAAATGAAACTAAAATTTAATGGACCTTAAATATTAAAATCTTTCCTCCTTGCCTTCATATTGGTAAAACAATTTTTCGGTTAAAGTTTAATACATAGTTATTCACAGCAGCCGCTATTCAATGATAGTTTTATGTTTGTAGGTAAATATAACTGAGGGAAAAAAGTTTCAGAAATTGATTGTAAATATTTTTTTAGTAATAATTTTGGGCCCCCGCAACGCAGGGTCCTGCATCCACTAGTTACGCCACGTTCATTCCTTGTTTAAATGCCAACTTTTGCATTAAATGTGGTAAGTTGTCTTCATTGCTAGTATGCAAAATTTATTTATAGCGATGGACTATTTTTATTCAAAACCATTGGAAAATACACTTGAAATAAAAGAAAAATAATGAGGGAAACTCCTGTTACATAGGACAAAAATATAAATCTAAATCACATAGCAAAAGAAAAAAAAAGATTTTTACTAATAATTTTAAATAAAATTTCATTAAAAACAAAACAATATTATATGACAATATGAATATTTAAATGTAGTTCATAAGAAAAATTCATAAATATAATATTGAATCAATCTATGGTCACATATAAGATGCTAAATTTAAATTTTGATACTCTCACTACAGTTATGAGGTTATAAAAGATTGGGTTGGAATTCTCTGTTATTTGGATTCCGACCATTTGCCTTTTTATCGGTAGTGTAACATACCAGTGATTTCTTTAATTGAGAAATCAGTATTCTATCAGACGACAACGTACAAACGAACCATGAATCTTGATTGCTTATAAAATGACATGTTTCCCAAAAAACATATCCCATAGTTTTTAGAGATCTGTCAAATCTCATTTATGTTACTTTGAATATCAGTTAAAAATTATTCAGTTTCACTATTTAGTATTTTGTTTTCAAAGTCATTTAATACGGTTAAATTGTTTGAAGTCAATTTGCACCGTAGCGCCTTTCATATACTTTGCATTTTTTTTCATTTCTATTTATTTTTTTGTTCTATAACAATAATCATTTAGTCTCAAAAGTATTTTAGAGTTATTATTTGTAAAGTTCAGGGTCAAAATAAATAAAGTTTTTTGGGGTCTAATATTCACCCACTTTCTGAATTTATTGATATTTTTGTTGGAATATAGTTTATATGTGCCTATGTATTAGTTTTTAAATACCAAGACCCAACAGAATTGAAGCTTTATTTACAACACAATTTTACACATTTTGATAAAACTAATTTGTAGAATATGTAAATTTTTGAACTGGAGATTATCTGTATTTTAATCATTTCTGTATATAATATATTCGTTTAACTTCTTTATCTTTCTCACGCGCTTCCCCTACTCCCACCCTAGAAATTTTTTTTTATTGCTGCGGAGGGATAATCGCTGTAAATCGGAAATGATAGTGCTTCAGAGAAATGATTGCTGTAAATCGACTGCTCCAGATGGGTAATTTTTAATTTTTAATTTTTCAAGGGGTATTTTTGGTCCTAGGATTTTTTGGACACAAATCCCAGCCTCGTTAAAACAGCCAAGATATTTTTAAGGTCTATATAGTTTTTTCTATACAAAATCAAGGTCTCGGTAAAAAGGCCAAAGTGTCTAGATTTTTGTACAAATATTTTGATTAAGCGATGGCCACGTGAAATTTTGGTAATAATTTAAAATTAAGTAATAAATTTTGATGAATCGATGGATGACATTTGAGAAATTGAGGTAATATTTTAAAAATAAGTAATGTTAGATATTTGCCCCTGAGAATTTTAAGAGTAAAGAAATTTTAAATGCAAAATTTTTTTGAATTAATTTTTAAAGGAAACTTTTTTATGTGTTTTCTAGTACCTAGCTGTAAGTACTTGAAATCTGTTTGTTGAATTAATACTAATATTATTACATATTATTATTATTATTATTATTATTATTATTATTATTATTATTATTATTATTATTATTAATATTATTATTATTATTATTTATTATTATTATTGTTATTCACAAAAATTTATTTCATAAAACTTTGCTTTAAAAATGTCTTTTGAAAATTAATTCATAAAAAATTTGCATTGAAAATTTCTTTACTCTTTTAAAATTCTCCGAGGCCATTGTTTTCTCGAAATATCTGACAATAAATTTTAAATTATTACTTTAATTTACTAAATTTTAAAATATTGTCTCCATTTCTCAAATGTCATCGATTCTTCAAAATCTATTACTTAATTTTAAAATATTACACTAGTTTACTTTAATTTTACCAAAATTTCACGTGGCCATCGATTAGTCTAAATAGAGAGACCTGAAAACACTTTGGCCGTTTTAACGAGACCTGGAGTTTGTATAGAAAAAATTATATAGACCTTAAAAATACCTTGGCTTTTCTAGTGACAGTCGGATTTTGTATAGGAAATCGCAAGGACCAGAGACCCCATCACAATAGTGTGAATTTGAAAAATTACCCTGTGGCCCACTGCAGCGCAGGCATTTTAGCGAGGCTGGGATTTTGTGCACAAAAAATCCTAGGACCAAAAATACCGCTTTAAAATAGTCTGAAAAATGTGATGAAATTAAAAATTACCCATCTGGAGCAGTCTCATTTCCGATTTACATTGATTAGCCCTCTGCAGCAATAAAAATAATTCCCATGGGGGGAAGGGGGTACCGAATGGTGGTGCTGCATAGGCAAAATGTTTATTAATAAGTCTTAAACTCTGCCCGGATTCCGTTCTCATCTCGTTTATCAATTTACATGTAATGATTACAATGCCACATATATTTGAGAGTATTCCTGTCATTTCTATCCTCGAGTTCTTGAACATTGTCCACCGAAAGGAATGTGTAATTTGTTTATAAAATCAATAATATCTATATAGTTTTTTCTATCCTATCTGACGATGACAAGAAATCTGTCAAAATATATAGTAAAACGGGATAATATTGATCTTCAATTAATTTTCTGTGATCCCAGCGCATATTTTATACGAATACCCTAACCCAAAATCAAGCCTAGTTTTCTCAATATAAAATATGATTTTGATTAACATCAAATTATGTTACTCGCAAAATTTGAATGTACCGCTTCAATAATTCAACATTTATTAGAAAATTAGACCAAAAATCAGTCTAGACACAATTTAATTGTTTCCTTTTCTTATCATTATTTCGGTATATTACAGTATATGAGTTTCCTTTACCAATTCTGTAAAGTATATATAGAAATATTATAAGATTACAAGGTTGCACAATGATCTCATTTTAAGACATTAATAAATCCCTACTGGAAAGATTCATTAAAATTCCAATCTAATATATTACATTCAATATCGTTATATATTTAAATAGTTATTAAAATTAAAACAATGTAAAATTTTTATCATACTACAACATTTAAAAAATTGTTTGAGGTAAGCTAATTTCAGATAAGCTAATTTATTTTATAAAAAAATATAATAAGTATTAAAATTTTACTATAATTAAACAATAAATTTAAAATGTTATACTCTGATTAACTTTAATTTATTATACTTACTTTACAGGCCTCACAAACATATGCTCCATAATGGAATCCCACAGCATTTTTTGTACATATTTGGCATTTTTTGGTTAAGCAAGAACTATTTTTCTTGCTCATTTCGTTTTTTATTGAATTATTTGACGTAGAAATTCGGAAACTAAAAGAAAATGTGACTTAATAAATATAATATGACATAATAATCAAAATCAAATATTAGTAAAATATTTTAAATTGTCAACCAGATATATTTGTAAAGTGTAAATATTTCATACAATAATTAATCCTTTCAATTATTATGTGAAATTTAGATTGTCAAAAAAATATTTAAAACACCTAAATTGAAAATAATTTAAATACTATAAATTATAATTTTAATTTTACATTAGAAAATGATTTATCTAAATAAAGTTAAACAAACATTAGTTTTTGATAATTAATTATTTGATTTAGAGACATAGAAAATATATAAATACATATATAAACAAGTGATTATATAAAAATTGTATTAAAAATTAAATATGGGTTTTTACATATTATATTTTATGTATGCAAAAATATATTTGACATTCAGTTCCTTACTCTCCAGAACCATTTGTAATATTTGAAATACAAACTTGTGCTCACAACAAGACCTTTTTTCAATTTTTAGATTAAAAAGAAAATTATTACTTGCATAATAAAATGAATTGTATTCAAATTAAAAGTTGTATTTAATTTATGTTTAATTGTCTTCCTTAGCGATTCCATTTCTGGAATTTGGGCTACCTTAAGAAAGAATTGTTCATGTTTCTAACTCATGATTAAGGATCTCTAATTTTGGTTTTACGCTGATTTTATTTTTTTATCTTGCACAATACGCATTATGTAATACAAAATTCCAAACTATTTGCAATTTTGATGATTCGGGTATCGCTCAATTACTAGGACTGTGATAAATAACTTAAAACGGCACTAATAGTGTTGAATTCTTCTGAAAAATGACTAGTACTATTATTTACCTAAGTTTCCTGCCCTATATTCACTAATTATCATCCATTAAATCCTGGTATAACTCGTAGTGTTTCACGATGTTCCATTCTGCATAATTTCTAGTCGATTGCTTAGAGTTATGTAATTAGGAACAGATTCATAGTTTACATTTGCATCGACTCATTAACTAGGATTGAACTGTCCAGTAAGATTAAATGATTTAGTAATTTGGTAGTTTAGTATATAACCAGTAGATTTATCGCCTCGAAAAAGTGATTAAAGGATTTACTTTTTACTTGTGTCTTTTTTCCTGGAACAAACCAACATAATCAACAAAATCACTTCACTCTTCAATTAGAATATTATTGCAAAAAATTTCTTTAAAACCTTGAAACATTAGTCTGAGCCCTAGTATTTTTTCATAAGAAGAAAGGAAGCTCGTTAAATCATAATGAGTTATAAAGCTCATTATTTTTTAGGATCAGCAATAACTGATACTGTGTATAAAACATGATTTTTATCGCTTTTCGTCGAGATACGGAAACATTCAAAGAAACAAAATAAAAATCTTGCAAAACTCTATCCTTTTTCAAAGGAAAAACTTTAAATTCTTAAGAAAAACTTGCACTATGGTAAGCTGAAAAATAAATAAAAACAGTTTTCTCATATATTGTTTTTTGTTAAATATTACCCAAAATGTATTTATAATTGAAATAATTGAAACCATAGAACTATGTGTTTCTATCAACGATATACAATTCGGTTATGAATTGCAGAATATTCCTTGAAAACAATCATATTTTCACGAAATGGTATCTTCAAAAGCATGGATTTCTAACTAAATTGTCTATGAAATACTAACTTTGTTATATTTTACCAAATTACTTAAGAAATTGCAATATATATTTAAAATAACCTCTTTTTTCACTAATTGACCTAAGAATTGGCTATATGTTTTTTCCTACATTGTATATGATATTGTTAAATATTTTAAAATAATTAAAGATAATAATAATAAAATAATAATATAAATAATAAAAAAATTATAAGAACTTTTTTTTCAAATTTCACCACTGATTATTTTTTCCATTGAATTTTTTACTACATATCAGTAATATATCGATGTTTTTTGATACTCACGAATTTTCGGCACTATCTTTTCAGGTGAATTTCACCTATTTTACTTTCGAACCAACTGTCTATAAACAAGTTAAAGTTGTGCCTATCAGGATTAAGATGATAGATGATAGAAGCCGAGGAAATATTTCATACATTTAATACAGCTCATCGAGATATTATGTTTGAGATTGAATATCTGGAAGAAGATGAATCCCTCAATCTACTGGATTTAAAAATTAAAATGGAAGTAGATACTCCAACATACGGGTTCTACAGAAAACCAGCCTGTAAAGAAATATTTATGCACCAAAGCTTCCATAGTTACAGAAAGTACATGTCATAAAAAACGGAATCAAAGGATAGCCAATAGATATACTGTAGAAAACGAGAACTATAAACAACAATTAAACTTCAATGAAATCCTACACAGAAACGGATATCAAGGTGAGGACATTGAAAGAATGAATTCTACCCCAAAAAGATTGGGAGAAATAAGACAAAAAAGAAGAAATATCTTTATCTGAATATCTCATTCATCAATGACATACTTGGCTTCAAGATCCTGAAAGAACTTAAACACACCGGTCTCCCGATTCGGATAGCACTTAAATCTTGGACATTGAGGAGGGCTCTGGCAAACAACACAAATAGAGAAAACAATTGCACAATGGAAAACTGCCAGACACCGAAAGATATGTGCTTTAGAAAAAACATCGTCTATTGCATCACGTGCAATGTATGCAATGAAATCTACATTGGAAGTACACTCAGGACCTTGCACCAAAGAGTTAAAGAACATCTAGATCCTGGTGGAACATCCTCGTTGGGCAGACATCTCCGGCAGTGTCAGCCAAGGAAGGAAAGAAAGAATATATCAATCGAAATCATAGCCAATGGAAACATCCAAAAGAATGTCAGATTTAAGTAAGCAATTCTCATAATAAACAAACGGCCAACAATAAACGCTAAAAAAGAAATCAATGAAATCATCAATTTGATTTGTTGTATTTTACCCTGAGAATAGCTTTTATAAAAAAATTAAATTAAAAATTAAAAAATAATAATTTAAAATAATATAAAATAATAGATAAAATATAAATTTAGAAGATCATTATCATTTAAAAATTAAAATAGAAACAATTTTTAAAATATTTAAATTGCGTATATAAATAGTTGTTGTAAACTATATGTTTTAGATATTTTAAGATAATATTTATTAAAATAGGTTACCAATAGCTAATTACAGAAGCTTTAAAAATTTAAAAATTTTTCTTAATGAGTCGTTTTGAATTTTAAAGGATATGTAATTATAAATGAGAATTTAGAATTTTAAAGTCTTCAGAAAAAAAAGTTTATTAATATTTTTGATTAATGAAAAGTAAGAAAAAGGAAATAAAAGAGAAGATCAAAGAGCGTTTTAGAAAAAAAGAAGAAGCTAAACTCCTTGAAATTGAAAAGGACTATCTTATATCGAAACTTTTTTTATTTGTATTAAATATATTTTTCGCAGTAAAAGGCTTAAAATTTATCATTTAATTGTTTTTAAATAAAACAATAAAATGATAATTTAAGTCTTTTGCTGCAAATAATGTATTTAATGAAAATATTTTCGACTATAAGATAGTCTTTGTCAATCTCCTGGAATTTAGCAATGTTCTTCCCCAAAATACCTTTCAATCTTTCTTTTATTTCCTTTCTATTAATTCTCATTGGTTGTAAATATAATATATAAATATAATCTATGAATTTTTTTATTAAAACTTTTAAAATTTTACTGAAAATTAAAATTAAAAATAATAAAATAAAATAAATACCATTTAAAAATCCAAAATGACAAACTAAAAATTTTTAAATTTTTGTATACAGCTTCTATAATTAGCTTCTAGAAGACTAATAAAATATTTCAAAATATTCTAAATAAAGACTCCAATAACCACTTATATATGCTATTTAAATATTTCAATTAATGTGTCAATTTTGATTTTCAAATCCACTTTTTAAAATTTTCTATATTATTCTAATTATTACTTTTTAATTTATTATATATATATTTTAATTTCTTTATATATTGTCAGTTATTCTCAAGGTCAATGAAAACAGATCAAATTCATGATTTCATTGATTTCATCTTCAGTGTTGATCTTTGGCTGTCTGTTTATGATGAGAATTGCTTCTTTGAATCTGACATTTTTCTTTTGGATGTTTCCATTAGTTATGATTTCTATTGAAATATTTTTTCTTTCCTCTGTTGGCTGACACTGCCGGAGATGTCTGCCCAACGAGGATGTTCCACCAGGATCTAGATGTTCTTTAACTCTTTGGTGCAAGGTCCTGAGTGTACTTCCAATGTAGATTTCATTGCATACATTGCACGTGATGCAATAGACGATGTTTTTTCTAAAGCACATATCTTTCGGTGTCTGGCAGTTTTCCATTGTGCAATTGTTTTCTCTATTTATGTTGTTTGCCAGAGCCCTTCTCAATGTCCAAGGTTTAAGTGCTATCCGAATCGAAAGACCGGTACGCTTAAGTTCTTTCAGGATCTTGAAGTCGAGTATGTCACTGATGAATGAGATATTCAAATAGAAATCTTTCTGATTCTTTTGTGTTAATTCCCTAGATCTTCTTGGGGTAGAATTCATTCTTTCAATGTCCTCACCTTGGTATCCGTTTCGGTGTAGGATTTTATTGAAATTTGATTGTTCTTTAAAAATTTCGTTTTTTTCGTTTTTTTAAAGTGGTTATTGGAGGCTTTATTTAGAATATTTTGAAATATTTTATTAGGCTTCTAGAAGCTAATTATAGAAGCTGTATAAAAAAATTTACAAATTTTTAGTTTGTGTCATTTTGGAATTTTAAATGGTATTTATTTTATTATTTTTAATTTTAATTTTCAGTAAAATTTTAAAAGTTTTTAATAAAAAAATTCATAGATTATATTTATATATTATATTTACAACCAATGAGAATTAAGAGAAAGGAAATAAAAGAAAGATTGAAAGGTATTTTGGGGAAGAACATTGCTAAATTCCAGGAGATTGACAAAGACTATCTTATAGTCGAAAATATTTTCATTAAATACATTATTTGCAGCAAAAGGCTTAAATTATCATTTTATTGTTTTAAATAATAAATGTTGCTATCAAGAAATCATCATTTTATGTTTTTAAATAATAATAATACTAATAATAATAATAATAATAATAATAATAATAATAATAATAATAATAATAATAATAATAATAATAATAATAATAATAATAATAATAATAATAATAATAATAATAATAATAATAATAATTATAATAATAATTGTAATAATAATAATTGTAATAATAATAATTGTAATAATAATAATAAAAAGTTTTGATGCATGATTAACAAAGATATTTGCAATACAAATGCATGGCAATTGCATATTAAAGTGACTCATAAAATGTGTGTTTAAAAATTTTGAGAAAATTATATATTAAGATATTTAAAATAATAATAATTATTAGATCAATTAATTAAGATTTAAAAATTACATTTTTTACAGATTGTTTCTATTTTTGTATTTATTTACTCGGAAATGGAGTCTATACTGCTGGTTCTTTAATAGTTTTAGCAAACTAACGTGTTACTTATTTCGTCTGTATTGATAAAATGAAATTCAGTTGTTACCACAATAATATTTTAAAATAATCTAAATTTAAAAATTTTCGATTGAAACATATTCTAGTGTTCTAAGTAAAAGACCCAGTTGAAAATTTTGTTAAATAGTAAACATTGATTTATAGTTGAAAAAAAATGAAGATAAATTGAAATCATTTTTGAAAATTGAAAAATTATTAATTTTATAATTATATCATTTTGACTTGTGATATTTGTTTTAATATTAAATAATACAAATGTAGTTTTTGAGTTTAATATTCGAGGGTACGCGTGTTAGCAACATATGAATTATATTCTACGGATTTATTTATATGTGGTTACTTGAACACTTAAAAATAATATAGTGATCACTAAAAGAGCTTTAGGAATCGCTATATTTAACTTAACACGTTCAAGTCGATGCCGATTTTCATGCTGCGCATCATCTGACGGCGCAGTTTATGTCATTAAGCAAAAGTTATGTTTATAATACGTTGTAATGTACAGTTATATATTTTATTTATTTTTAAACAAGGTTTTGCGACGCCTTGTTATTTTATGGAGTGTAGGTCGCAATGGCAAAAGAATAAAAATACTATTTAGCGATAATTTACTATGGTAAATTATCGCTATACAAATATCGACAAAAGAAAAAAAATCAATAAAAAAATTCTAGAAAATAATTCAAAGCTTAAATTAAAGTTACAGATCCAATTAGTTAATCCAATTACCCCAGTAAAGATAAAATCTCAGGCTCCGATTACGAATCAAAAAATTCTGGAAAATAATTCAAAGCTAAAATTAAAGTTACAGATCCAATTAGTTAATCCAATTACCCCAGTAAAGATAAAATCTCAAGCTCCGATTACGAATCAAAAAATTCTGGAAAATAATTCAAAGCTAAAAATAAAGTGACAGATCCAATTGGTTAACCAATAATTATATTCCAACTCAAAGATAAAGCTAGTGTCAAATCTTAAGGACAAGTTAAGGATTTGCGTTGCTATACAAGGTTTTTACAATTTTTACTTGAATAAAAGTTTATGTTCGATATCTATTATTGTTTGTTATTATTTTTATTTTATTTGTTATTAACTTGCTAACATACACAACACGCACCCCGATTGTCCCGCCACATTTTTAACGGTGACTCTATCGGGTCCTTCAGATTTCTTAGACAAACTATACAAATTATACACAAACTAAGTGTAATTTTTAACTTAACATACGTTATTAATGAATTATTAATGAATATACGTTAATTATACGGATAAGACGGTCTAGTGCGGGCCACCGGTGATCCACGCCGATGTGAACGTGTTAATGTAAGTTTCAATAAGCTTTGTACCTTTGGGACATATTCCTATATTAGTTTTACCTAACTCGAGGTTTGATAGAGTCATGATAATAGCTTTGGACATGACAGACTTATCAACGTAAGAAAAAATTTAAGAATAAATGCGCATTGGGGTTCTCGACATTTTACCTGATTGCATTTGTAGACATCAGTTTCTCTATAAAATTAATAATACTTATTAAATATATTATATACTCATTATAGTTAATTGCAGATTAAATAAAATTTATTGCCCAAATAAGTAAATTAAGTGATAAAAATTAGTGACCGAGAAATAATACACATTTATTTATTTGAGAAAATTTATTTGCATTCATTTTTACTTTTATAATTAAAGCACTAAATCGTTTTAATAAAATAATATTTTGAGGTTTGTGTTCGAATTTAGGATTTTATTTTTCATTGTAATTTACAACTGCTTAATTTTATCAGTCAAAGCTTCTCTAGAAATAAAGAACCACAAATCAATTCCTTCATTTGAATTAAATTTTAAAGAAATTTGTTTAAATTCGAACGAAGATCCGAAAATTTTTAAATGTAGAATATGTAAAATATTTGGAAGCCCTTCTTCTCATAAACATTATTATTATATTTAAAACAAATCTAGTCTTATTTGAAAAGCAATGTCATCTCCTTTCTATTTTTCAGGGGACATCAAAAACAGAAGTATGTCAGTTAATGGAAGTGCGTCACATTTTTCTGTAAACAATATGAGATAATTTGGGAAGCATTATCATTACCAGTCTCAGCCAGTTCAAGGAATAGAGATCAAAGAAAATAAATTACTAGTACTTTAAAAGAGAGTATTCAGATTACAAATTGAAAGTCATGTACATTCACAATGAAATTAATCTTGTATTTTAGTTGAACTTCTCCAATTTCAGTTCTGTACTTTATTCTGCACTTTTTATCCATTGCGACAGATAATAATAATTCGTCTGAAAATATAATTTATTTTATTTTATGACAACGTCTGAAACGTATCATGATGAAATGCGATTTAATTTTCATCGTTGGTAGATTTTTTAAAATATAAATATCACTTGCCATTATGATTTTGTTAAAACAAATTATTAAAAGTATTAAAGCATTTTATTTTGAATACAATTTCCCAATTGATTTCTTTGTAATTATTAATTATTTCCAGGTTTTCGAGCCGAATCTAACTCGAACCATAAACCTATACCAGTCCAAACATTTTGAAAAGAAGTTGTGAACCCACTCATCTGAAAATGGGGTACTTCCGTATTATCTTACCCCCAAAAATTAAATTATAAAATACAATTAAAATAACAATATAAAAAATGAGAGAATACATTATTGATGACGTTATTGAACATTATTGAACATGCATTTATTAAGGCTATCTGTGATTTATGTGATTATGTGAGTTTATGTGGCGCCAACGTATTCTAAGCAACATTACCGATGTGTTCGACACTATTCTCAACGACATTGTGGTTTTCTGGCCACCTGAATGACCATTTACAAACTCTTTACAAACATTTGCTGAGTTTGTAACTGTGATTTAGAAAATAAATATAATAATTTTGTGTACTAACTAAAAATTTGGATCGACAACTCAAACGACCATCCAGATGAATATAGAAACATTAATGAAGAGACGAATATTCAATTGTCTACGTCAGAAAGTTTTATAAAACATAAAATGCAGAGTAAAAAATCAAGTTCCCCTAGAAAATAATTTTGTATTAAACAAAAGTAATGCCATCACAATGTTTCACGGAATCCTGCGTTAAAATAAATACTGTTAATGGTCGGTCATTTACGATTTCTAAAGATTCACTGCACCTTACTATAAATTCACAAAATATTAACCCTTTCCCTGCATAGTAAATTTCCTTCCTAGCCGTACGTCCACGGTGATAATTTTGTTAAAATTATGGGAACCACATGTGATGCACAGACCAATATTTAAACTTTTTACCAGTCTGACTTTCTGTGGATTTCATAAGGTTCGATTAATTTTTGTCAGATTTGGTGAAGAAATAAGACAAAATTGTGCATCACATATGATGCGCAAACGTATCAATTTAAACATCTGGCATCAAATGTGATGCATAGGACAGTTAAAGAGTTTAGTAAATGATAAAGCAAATGAAGTGAAAAATATTATTAAAATTGATCGTCGAAAAAGCTGCTAGGCTTCGTAGAAACGTAATTGGAATACATTCTCAGTACACTTTTAAAGTTAATAATTTATTTAAGAACATTAGTTATGTACGAGGTCGAAGATCGACAAACTGCAAATTATATAAAAAAATTCATAATTGAAATAAACCAATTTTATGATATAAATATAAATCAGGTATACTCAGTTACTTCTGATAATAGTAGACACATGCTCAAAGCGCCCGATTTGCTAAGAAATGAATTTGAAATTTCTAACCTTAAAGAGGTAGAAATTGAAGTAAATGAATTAATAATTTCAAATGATGAAGAAGGACTATAAATATTATCCCATATACATGGTAATATCATTCATTTAAGATACGTAGGTCATGATACTCAAATGATAGTTTATTTAAAAATTTTTAAAATATAATTATCTAAAATTAAAAATTTAGTGCAAATTTCATATGTAAATTTTTACGAAAACAAATTTTCAAAATTCATTAAATAATTCAAAAACAAAATTGACCTTAAAATATTCTAATAAGCTGTACTTGTTTTACTGAATTAATGTTATGCACCTATCAATAATCAAGCATTTAAAATTATGAAAAGCTACGCAGCTGGCGCGAATAATGAAACCGGGTTCATGGGAAAATGGTTTTCAATCTACACAACGAGAGGCCGATACAGCGTAAATCTTTTCAGTTTTCCATTGAAATTGATCAATTGTTTATTTTTTTAAACAGATTTCACTTATGACTTACTCTATTTTTATTACGGGATTTTTCTTTCACAAATTCCACAATTTTAGATTGCAAATGAAGGCCGACTGAAGTTTTCATATTTTTTTTATTCTATTGAATATCTGAGATTTATTTTTGATTTGTAATAATATATTTTTTTCTATTTTCTATTTTTATTGATTTTGTTTAAAGCGGAGATTATATAACTTGATTATTAAATAGATAATAATTTATATATAAAATTGTATAAATTTCATTGTAATTTTATGAAAGTACAAATATAAAAAGATAATAATTTTATTCAGATTTATGCATTATCAAATTCGGTGTGGCAATGCCGGATATAGGAATTAATAAATTAAATCTATTTCAGATAAATTAAATATAAAGTAAATCAAACAACTAATTTCTTTTCATGCTTATATTTTGAATGTTAATAAATGTTGTTCGTTTTTATAAAATATTTAATATTATAGATCACTGATCCATCATTACAATGACGCATGACTAAATATTAATCATTTGCTGACGCGGCTTTTGCAACTGCGTCACGAACTTCAGTTAACCAATTGTATTAATAATAATAATAATAATAATAATAATAATAATAA
>CAUHTR010008248.1:128327-139519 GCA_959609185.1 Schmidtea polychroa | reverse complement strand
NAGAAATGAAGAAAATAAAGAAATTTTCATGTAATTATCTTTTTCTTTGTTAGTTTAAACATCACTGCACGGGGCCGTTTGTAATATTTTATTTAGCTTCCAAATAGCCCCGGGGGGTGCCGAGTAGCACAGCTTGTATTTTAAAAAAATGACAAGAAAAAATAATAAAACAACTTAATTGTTCTTTATAATTGTCTGTTTTTGAAAAAGCAAGAAAAAATTATTTAGGCACTCTTAAGTGGTTTCTGACATGTTTTACACAGGTGTGCACACAAATATCATAAAATATTGAGAACTTTCATTGAACACATCACAAATTTTAATTGAGAAACCTGAATTTCATTTCAATTTTACTGCTTTCATAAATTTTAATTAGCTGATTTATTCTTTAATTGGGAATGAAAAAATATGATTTTAAAATAGAAAAGTATGTTGCTGAAAAAAAGTTTATCTAACCGAACAGTAACTAAGTCAGTATAAATTGACAGTCAATATTAAATGTCTTAATAATATCAAATAAGCACATATCAAAAAATTAAAATCTAAAAAATACAGCCGGATATGTACAAAACTATAACAGAAATGCAACTATCAGCCAACTGTTAGTAAAATCATAGTGCCAATCAAATATTGGAAATAGTTGGGGTGAAAAAGTAAGAATATTTATATATATTAGAATACTGCTTCAATCCGCTCATTTCTAATTAATAAAAGATATGCAATTTATTATAAAACATCTTTATTAGTCAAGCTTTAATGCAAATTCCAAATGGAAAGTAGATCATTAAAATGTATCAGGTTCACGTTAATTCTTTCCAATTTAAGTAAATTTAGCCAAAACATTGTGGTTAATATATAATTAAAAATTGGTATTGTCGTTTTATATAAAGTTTTTCTTCGCTAAATTTTTAATTTGTATTTAAAATGACTAGATCAAAAATTTATTTCTCTATGCAATACAAATTTTTGATCTATAATAAAAAATAATAAGATAACAGTCAAGTGTGAAAAATTTAAATTGTAAAATATTTTCTTAATATTTGAAAATTATTGTCATTTAAAATCAGTAAAACATGGATTTCATCAACAAAAATGATGCATTAATTAAATAATTCATGATTAACTAGATGTACTTGTATTTGCATCGATTACTAGTGAAATGATGTAGAAACACAATATAACACAATATAGGCAATCAGATCTGATTGAAGGAAATAGAGGACATTTCTGTAAAACCTATTGCGAAAAAAGGGAAGAAAGAAATCGAAGAAATATAGATGAGATGGTATAAAATTGCAAAACAAAATGTTTATAGCTAAAATGGAAATAGTAAAATCTGAATCATTTTTTCTCTATCATTTATAATTGTAAAGATATAGCTAATCCATTAAGAAAGGAAACCAATATTATTGATCACCAACGTATATAAATTCAACAATTAAGTAAAGCTAAGCTAGTGATTCGAAGTGGACGTAGGAGATTATTTTCTGTTCCGTTATTCTAATGTATTATACAGATAAATGTTTATTGACTATAAACTGGTAGAAGTTTTAATCATAACACTTAACAAAAAGAGCAAAAATCACCCGCAACCTGTTCACCACAAAAGCTCACAGGAAATTAATAACTTTTAAAAACCTGTCAAAAACCATAGAAATTGTATTTCTAATGCAAATTCTGTAATTAGGATAAACAATGGGCGCTATAAATCAAATGTGCAAATTATTCAATTACCATTGTTGATTTATTAAGAAAAAAAGAAAGTCAATGATATTCGGAATCCCAGTGATTTTGTTTGAACCAACAGATTACATATGACTGCCTTTTTAAAAAATATTAAAATAATTAAAATAAACAACTATCTCAGCCATATTTATTCATTAAAAGAAATATTTTCACCTAAAAGTTTTCACCCTGATCACCCAAAAACAAAACTTAATAAGTCTTTCTTTCTTTACTTCCTTTCTGATAGAATTTTCTTCTCCCACAATTTCCGTTTAACATTTCGCATTATATATACACCACTGTTTAAGTATTGTCAAGTGCACAAACTTGTTGGGTTTTATGATATCAAAATCAACCGTTGGTTACTCTGACTCAACGTGTTCCAAAATCAATAAACACAAACTCCCAACGTTTATTGTTTTATAAAATTTACAACTCTCACAATTAATTACACAGCTGGTCAACCACAATTCTCACACAATTTCAGATCGGACTCCGCTCTGGAAGATCTCAACCTTGTACGATTAAAAAATTAAGTTTCACCTTTGATTTAGTTCCACTCTCTGATCCAATCTCTTTTGACACTCCTTGTCTAACTCTTCAGTTTTTCCTATAATTCTTTTTCTTCTTTTATTCTATTCCTCTAACTCCTAATGTCGGTTTCTTCTTCCCTACCTAAGGCTATTGCCCATTATGTGAATTTGGAGTTTTCCTTATATACTCCCATAGTCGTTGTAATTTCCCCATTTTTTGACCTAATTGTTTTGACTTCCTTAGTTATCATTCCGTAATTAGCTATTTCTGTTGACCATCTTCCTATTCCCCTTCTTTTGTTTACCCTCGTTTATCCGGCTGTTTGGATAATTGCTCTCTGAATTCCCCATTTCTTTATCCTTCCAATTGCCGCGCTCGGGTTTTCCATTGGCTCGGGCTTCCCATTAGCCAATTAATTAATTAATTAATATTTTTGTTTTTTTATTTGCCTGTTTTACGACCCTTTCTAACATTTCTAACAATTTCTTGCTCACTGTCTTCTTCACCATCCTCTAATTTACCCATCTCCCGTTTTCCAGCTTCAATTTCGATAACTTTTCACTTTATCCCACTTCCTCAGGTTTGCGCATTTTTCCATTTCATGTCTGATTGTACTCTTTTATAGTTCTGTTTTATCATATCTTTCTTTGCCACTGCTTCTCTGCTGACCGCCATTCAATTTCGGTTTTTCTTTAATCTGAACTATATAATTTATAATTTACTTTTAAAACCTCACAAACTGAATGTACAAACTATTGGTGAAATTTGCAGAATATAATTTCAAAATTGAAATCAACCTAGTAGCAGCCCATCATAACCAACTTGAATTATACATTAGACAAAAACAATCAATACCAGCCTAACAAAAGAACATAAAAAAATTTTCATTGCATTTAATTTAAAGTTTAAAATAGAAATATAGACGTATGTCCAAAGAACGTCAAAATATCGTAACTCTTCAATAGGTGACAAAATTAAGAATAAAATTCAGGTTATACCAGAAATAAATTAAAATTGAAAAAAAATAAAACTTGTACAACTTATGTGTGCAACGCGATGTTATTATATTATAATAAACGAGGTTACTGTATTAATGATAACTAGAATATATATGATCGGTTTTTTCAGATATCTATTAGTTTTTAAAAATCTAACAATCAAATTCGACGGATTTTAAAATGTCAAGTTTCCCGAGACTAAATCCAACATATACGCACTACTACCAAGTGACTAGTAAGCAATTCATTTAAAATCAATCCATTGACATCAACACATGGAAATATTAAATGTTGAGTTGTATTTTGATTTATGATTAAGTTTACAGCAGAAGTTATATAAAACTCTCAAAATAATTTGAATATTATAATACCTTATTTTAATTTAAAATTTGGAAGAACACCTGAAAATCACGTAAAATGTAAAGGAAAATAATCTATAAAAGAAAATTTATCTTATTTACCACTTCCTTATCTTCATTCATTTGTAACCTATCGATCAATATTTTTTATATATTTAACACGAATTGCCGGGAAAATAGATTACAAAAATTCAAGTTAAATGTATATCAAAATATTTATCGAAAATCTAAAAAGAAATGAAAAAAATAGGGAAATATTTTATAAAAAATTTATTAAAATGGAAATAAAGATTAAACAAATACCAACGGAATTTAAATTTAATTAGATAACTAAAGATACCATGTCTTTAACGTTTTGCATTGTTGATGAGCAGCCAATTTTTTAAAAGTAAAAAAATTTTCCTCAACTTCGTAGTTCATTTGCAGCAAAATTTTTATTGTTCTGGTAGAATGACTTCCATATGAATGTCTCATCATCCGCATGTTTATACTTGAATATGTCATCCATGCTATCTCGACTCATTTCTTCCTATACATATTTATAAGTAAATCAATAACTTTAAAAAATTTGTTCGCCTAAAAAAATTTCATATTGAAAAAACAATGAATAATATAAAAAAAAATCGAAATTACAATACTATATTCCAGCGTTTCCCAAAGTGGGTTCCGCGAAGTTTTTTGTAAATAAATAATTTATAAAAAAAATTTATAAATAAAGATTAATAAATAATTCTCGATTTATTCGATCCAATTTAAAATTCTTTTTCCTTTTTCAAAGGGAAACCACAGTTTTTTTAATTATATTGTTTTAAAATACGTATTAAAAATATGACTTTAAAATTAGTTTTAATAATATTTGATAAGATTTTTGTAAATAGGGTTTCGTCAAAATTTGAAATCAAAAAGGGTGCCGCAGTGAAAAAACTCTGGGAAACGCTGCTATATTTGAATCTAGATTATTTAAACAGATTTGTTTCCAAAAAATAAAAATATCAATATTCACTAGCAATAAAATTATTCAAATATCATCATCCTTCGGGGTAAAATATTTAACATTTCATTATTAATACTAATCATATCAACACTTTTAGATACCTATTTCTACCATAGCGGGTCAATGACCTGATTTCACGTTTCCTGCTTGAATGTATGAATATGAATGTTAGGAATTAAATTAACATAAAAATAAATTTATTATATTAAAATAAATAGTAATTGACAATTTCTATTACAAACGTAAAAAATAAGAATTTTTAATTCATTGCTCATCGCATTTTTTACATATAAGTGTGCCCATTGTACATTTTCCGCAAACATATTTTTTACATTTAGAGCAAATTTTGTTGGTTTTATTTTCTTACAGTATCCTATTTGACACTTCTTACGTTGAGAAGAATCTGTAGTAGACTTAGGCAACGAAATCTTTGTAGTTGTTCTTTTTTGGTTGCTCACGGGCTTCTCGAAAAAAACGGCGCCAAGTTCTACTGCTAGCTTGAGTAAAAAATCTTGTCTCGAGATATTTTCTCCTGTCGTTTGCTTGTACAAAATCCAGGCATTTATGCCAGCTAAATCAAGGATACTTGGAGAGGCCATAAAAAAAATTCATAAAATTTCCGATACCAAACAAAATTTGATTCCAAATTTATCCGGTTTGTTAGGCATGTATTGCGTAAATCTACATCTAACTTTAGTCGGAAATAGCTGTTCGTCTATAGTAATATTACCACCCGGTTTATAACAGTTTTGATTGTTTCAAAGAAAATATTCCAAATCGTAGATACCATAGCGAATTGTCTGTTTTGAAACGTTGGCTCCGCTGACTTTTTTTATCAAAACGAATAAATCTAAGAATTTCGGTAAAATTATTTCTGCTCATAGTTTCAGAAAAATTTGGGCCCCCATATTTTATTCCACAAAAAAGAAATATTCAAATTATATGCTCCATTTGCAGCTCGGGCATACAAATTGCAATAAATACATCTAATTTTCCCTGAGATAAACTCCAATCGGGTCCTAACACTCTCTTTGCTTCTTCTATTGTGCATGATCTTATATGGTTCATAATACGGTGGTCAATTATTAATGAAAATACAGTACTACATTACCTTTCATTATATGACGTTTGCATATCCTGTTGGGCCTACTTCTTCCCTGATAATGTTATGAAGTTGTATTCTTCCAGTGTGCCCCTACTTTTATTTCTTCCCAAACAGATCCATCATTCGCAACATGTTGTTTATTTATTTCTACTTCACTTTCTTCAAAACTTGAGAGTAAATTTAATTCTTTTTCGTCCACAGCATATATTCACAGTATTTTCCTTTTCATCGTCAGTATCTATAGAACCCAACTCACTTTCATTTGAAACCAGTATATCTTCATTTTCAGAAAATTTATCTCCACCATTTGCAAAAACTCTTCGCCAATATTATTTTATCTTCTAAGAACTTGTACTGTCTTGTTTGCTTTGACATTTTTCTGGGTAAAAAGCGACCTGTATTTCTAAAGCCATCAAAATAAAATATTTAATATCAATTTGCTACCTTTTCAAACACTAAAAAGCTAAATCCAAAATAAATTTGATATTTTCTTGAAATTATTCTCAGCTATTTTGATTGAACTACTTTACGCAACAGTATTTGCAGAATGTGCAACTAAAACAACGAATGCTCTCAGGGTCAAATGACCCGCTGTGGTAGATAACAGTATACGACAAGTATTACTCAACATAAACATAACAAAAAAAAATAAAAAATACTATATTAACTGTAGATTAATTAGTTCGAAAAAGTCATGAAGTCAAATGTGCAAAAGCAATAAAATGATACTTGCATTTAAAACTTGTCAAGTTGAAATGATATGCAAAATCTCCAAAAATGAATAAATTAAGTAATCATAACGGATTTAATTAAAAAAAATTTGACCATCTGCACCATGTAAATATAAAATTTTAAAATTCACTTTCAATTTCTCAAATTCAGATTTCAGCCTTTCTTCAATTTTTTGTTTTTCTGAACTAACGCGAGTATTTTGTTCTTCTGCTTCATTCAATCTAAAATTAACTATAAGAAAATATATTCACAATTTCATAAATAATAATACATCAATCCATAATATTTGTAAAATAGAAAAATTTATGCAGCGAAAGTTTATCATTTAATTAGTTCATAATAATTATATTCTTTACTTTTAAATCAAATTATGATTATTTTAATAAAATTCTAATTATTAAACATAAATTCCAAATTCATAGATGAAAAATATGAATTAATTTGTCACGTTTATCTTGCGCAGAAAATCTGTGATATAATTTTATTGGATTTATAGAATAGTTTTGTAAAGAAATTTCAAAATAAGAAATTTATTGAATTTTAAATATATATAAAATTTTCAGATTAGTCAGTTGTTAATTGCGTAACCTCTAAAATTTTACAAAAAATTTAATTTTGAAATCAATTAAAACACACTGATTTTAAATATTAAATGCATATTTTATATTTTATATAAAATGAAGTGAATTTGCAAAGATCAATCACAATTTTGTAAATTTAATAACTTTTAATTTATATCATTTGAATATTACTGCAATTTAACAATTAATTCAATTATTGTCCAAATGCAAATATGCATACGTGTCATGTTGTTAATATTCATTCTTATACATGTGCGTTTATCTTTTAATAAAATTAATTCATTGTTGAAATCGGTAAATAATAAAATAATTTTGACAGCTGACAATTTAATCATCAATTAATCATAAATTAATTTAGTAAGTTTCAAAATTAAAAGTATAATAAATAAAAATTTATAAATTACTAAATTTTTAACGATTGCAAATAGATTTGACATTGATTACTTCATAAAATTATGTGAAAATAATAAAATAAACGATTTTTGTTTTATCTTTATTTTGTTTAATGTATGACATATATTAATATGTTATTGAAATATTTATATTTTAAAAAAAATGCAAATAAAATTATTTATGTGATTATCAATTTAAAAGCCATTATTTTAGAGAAGTTTTTTATATTAAAGTCGCACGAAGCTCTACTGGAATTCCTAATTTGTGTGAAAAAACTATATGACGGAAAATATTTAAAAGCCAGCTGCATAAAACGAGATTGATTACATGTACCAAAATAACAATAAGCCACACCAAGAATAAATAGTTTAGTTGAAGATATTCAGAGCAGAAATAACTCAAATTTTTGAAAATTCTTTAAAAGTTTTGAAATTTTATGAATTTATTTTATGTTAAATGAATTTGTTTTAATAATAGTGAACAAAGAATCGAAATTTTATATTAAAAAAATCATGAAGGAATCAAAGCCATAAAAGGTTAAGAATCACTGTTTTAGATGTGATGAATTTACCTTCAAATGGTAATCATTTGTACCAACGCTAACCGCGTTAAGGGAAAAATGTCTACCGTATATTTTTGTATCAAAATGTAACAAAAAACAAAATTTTTTTTAGTTCATTAGTTTTTTATTTACATTCCAATATATTATAACAAAAATAAAAATTAAAAAAACTATTCAAAATTTTAACCCAAAATAATATAAATGAACTTAACATAATAAATTTCTTTAATTTTCAATTATTATGACTAGCATGACCAGGACGCTATAATTTACATTGTTTTTGCTCGTACAATAATTTTTACATTTATTACATTTGTATTGTGGGTTTTCCCGTTCTGATAGGACAAGTAGAACACATGCCTCTTTTTCGAAGCTGTAGCTTCGAAGATCCGCCAGCATCATCTTGGTTGCTTTTGAGCTTCCTGAATAATATTCTCTGCGGCAAGTCCTCTAGGTAAATGTTGTCGGCTTAGCATATGAGGTTCTATCAAACTATCACCTAATTTTTCCAAATAAAACGTCTCTTACTCAAACTATTACAATTCCAGATAAATCAACTTCCGTGTAAGGTACGAAAGCATTGTAAACAGATATATCTAACATATTGCAAAAAACAACGAATGGCCATCTTCTAGATTTTCGTTTTGAAGAATAACAGGATACCATTTTATCTAAAGTATCCACTCCGCCTTTGTGGCATTATAATATTTGATAATTTCAGGTTTACGTGAGGTTCATTAGTTACTAACTTCATCAGACAAATGTAGAGTACTTTGCATCACTACGCATCGATATTTTTAGGTACATAAGATACTAGTGTTGTATCTTTTGTAAAAATAAATTTGATGTATATTGGGCAAAGATCTTGTATTCAATTTCTGGTGGGATGTTGGTTTATTTTTTCTTAGTGTACCCCATTGTTATAGATTTTTCCAGGAGTTTTTGGCCAAGTGATATGATGTGAAAAAATTGTCGAGTGTTATGTTGTGACCTTTGAGACCCCTCACTAAATCTAGTACAATATCTCATACCTTGATTTTCTACCTTGTTTTCCTAAATATGGCTGTATTTTCCAAGCGTAATAAGACTTGCTGCAAGCTGCAATACCAAAATTAATCCCATTATTCGCAGGTTTACTTTTCATATATTGGCGAAAGGACATCGACCACGAAAACCAGTAGTTGTCGCAACTGTCACATTCTCTGATTGATTATAAAACATGGGTAACCTTTCACTCCATGCATCCCACAATTCTCGGATTGGCGCAAATTTGTCATTCATACGATTTCTTGACCGAGTTCTTTTTATCAAATCTAAGAATTTTTGAAATATTTTCAAAATCTTTTCAAATGGCATGGTTGTACGTAACAAAGGTCTACCCGTAGTTTCATGCCTAAGCTTTCAGTGCTCATTTTTTGACTTATAAACACCCGATAAATCAAGCATCCAAAATAGGAATAAAGTTCATAAAGTTGCATCCAAATACTTCCAACTATCTCAAAAACGGTGTTTCCTTCACTGTTTGAGTTTTCCAAAATCATATTTCAATAGCTTTTGTAAAAAATATTCATGAATGCACTGTTTATATCAGTGATTCGTCTAGCTGCATACCTAGTAATCCCGGAGTCATATTCAATATATTTTCTGCTCGATTGCGACCCAAAATTGGTGCTAACAAGTTTTGATGCACACTACTGTCTTATCTTTCGATAAAAAATATTTGGCTCTACATCGCCTAAACTTTCCTGATCAGAACTCGAATACTCGCTACACTAAAAACTAAATCTTGAATTTCTTCAGCGGTTAAATTTGATGTGTCATAATTTTGAAAACCCCCAAATAATAATTTAGAACAATACATATGTTTTGTGTAAACAGGTAAAAACAAAATCATGTTTGAACGGAATTTCATTATACAGGGTGGCACAGAAAAAGTGAAGCAAAGAAAAAACTCATTTTAACATGATTTTTTAAATACATTTGAAAAAATCTTAAAGATTTAAACGAAGTCTCCATCTATTCACATTTATTAATTAAATTTCAATGTGGCCACCCTTGGCTTTGACAATGGCTATCAATCTGCGTGGGAATGCTTCACATGCGGCACGCACCTGCTCTTCAGTATTTCAATCCAATTTTCTGAAGTAAGCACTTAAATTTATCCAACTCATTGTTTTAGATATTTAGACGCTGTTCCATTAAGGCCTACATACAAAAGTCAAAGGATTTACAATCCGGATATGATGAAGGCCATTGTTCCTTGCTAATGAAATCAGGCAAATTTGACTTGCACAAGTCTGAACTATTTTAGCGGCATGTGCGGGGCGCAGATCCTGCTGGCAATACCATGGATCATTTCCAAACAATTTAAAGGCATTCGCCATCACATGACGTTGTAATACTTCTTCTAATAATAGTTAGAATAATTTTGACACCCTTTTCTATGAATTTCAGAGCCAAACGACCCTTTTTGGAAATACCTCGTAAAACCCTCACAGAAGGACTTCCTTGGAAACGCGGGACCGTGCGGCAATGACTAGGGATATCGGTATTGATGGCGAGTACACTCGATCATTTTGAGTATTGTTGACTGTTGGAGGACGAAGAGTTTTTCATCAGTAAACAGGATTACTGATTCAGCGTGCCGAGATAATAAGTCCTTACCTCTTGTGACTCGTTTCTTTTTATTTGTGTCGGATAAACATGAACCACGCCGTTTCTTGTAAGGTGTTAAGTCCAAGGTCTTCTTTAAGAACACGAGATACAGATATTCGCGATATTCCAAGACTCTTTGCCATCTTTCTGGCCGACTGGGCTGGTTTTCGACGAATCCGTTCACGGATAACTTTAACTAGCCTGGGAGTACGAACGGTCCGGCTTCGACCAGGTTTCTTTGGTGGTACAACTGTGCCGGAATCTTTGTAACCTTTTTAAGGTTCTGTATACCACGAACGGCAAATGCCTCTCTTTCGTTAACTTAAAAGTTGCAGATTGATGCTTTCCTCCAAAAATAAATTTAAAATTCTTTGTCGTTGAATTCCAATGCCATTAACTTAAATTTAAGGAACCGCTCATATTAGAATTAAATATTAAAATATTAAAACAAACTCAAATATTAAAATTTATATAATTGCGCAAGCTATATCATTAGGCAAGAAAAAATAAAGTAGTTAAACTTGTGCTTCACTTTATCTTGCCACCCTGTAGAA